>JASDQU010100223.1:319658-345372 GCA_032191745.1 Picea mariana | reverse complement strand
GGTGGAAAAGATTGTTAAGTGCTAAATCCATAAGCAATTAATGGTTCTCAAGTAGCATTGCTTGCTAATCAACCATGTATCTCTACATCATCGATAGATCATTCCTTCTGAATTATTTGCATGACTGTTGTTGATATCCATATTCTAACTCACAACCAACAATATGGACTACCTCTTGAATTATATCCATCTAAATCCAATGACAATCCACACTAAAATAGTGGTCACTTCAAAATATTGTGACCTTAAAAATGACATATTACAATAATTTATTATAGAAATAAATTTTCTGATTTATCTTCTACATAATTGTAAATCACTTAACAATTTCAGCTCAATGTTATTTTCTAGGGCACATACATTATTCCCCTCTTTCTATGCATGACATATATAAAATCATTTGATTTATGTGTAACCCTTCATAAATGCCAAACAGACTAATCAATGACTCATTAATGCACATGTTTGGTTAGATTGTGTAGTGGGTATATGTAAATTTTGTTAAACCCATCAATTATTAATAACATTTATTCAATCTTCCATGATGTCCACTAAACTTATTGATTTTGATCAATAGAACGAGAGAGTTCACATGGAAACTAGATCTTAGAATGGGTATCATTTGCCACCTACAAATATATGTTTTGAGGTTACATTTCATGACACTATAGAGAGTAATGCTATGCTACCAAAATTCCTCCAGGGAGACTTGAAACCATTATTGTTTTCCCTTCACCATCTATGAGAGTTTATTGCACATTCCTACCCAATTGTTGGGTTAGAGCACACAAGGAGACAAAGGACCCTCCCAAACATAATCCCATAAACTAGTTGATGCCATTCCATTTCCATGCCATGCCATTGTCATTCCTTGCCAATTCATTCCATGCCATGTCATTTCCATTTCCACGCCACTGCCAAACCTTTTCATGCCATGCCATTGCCATTTCTTTCCAATCCATTACATGCCATTTCCATGCCTTGCCACATCATGTCATTGCCATGCCAAGACATGCCATGGCATGCCATTCCATTGCCATGTCATTTCCATGCCTTTCCAAGCCATGCCATTGTGATGTAGCTTCCCATGCATTGTCATGTAGTTTTCCATTTTAACCTATATAACAATAAATATAAATTTCCATTGTAATTCCATAATATTGTGATGTCTCGCCAATCCAATAAACGATATTAACTAAGTTACAATGGTATAAATATAACAACCCTTAACACAAGTAATCATTAAATAAAAGGGGGCTGAAAATGCAAGCATAAACTAGGGTTTAGATAACAAATGTTTGTTGAAATCCAAGATGACACATAACAACCCTAGAATATTCAAGACATCAAGAAATGGTATTATATGGTATGCATTGGAAATGGTATGCTATGCTATGGTATGGTATGCATTGGCAATGGTATGGTATGGTATGCATTGGCAATGGAAATGGTATGCATTGTCTTTCCATTGTATGGTATGCATTGGAAATGGTATAGTTTGGTATGGTATGGTATGGTATGGTATGCATTGGCATTGACAATGGAAATGGAAATGGTATGGTATGCATTGGAAATGATATGCTATGGCAATGGTATGGTATGCAGTATGCTATGGTATGGTATGCACTGGCAATGGTATGCATTGCCTTTCCATTACCTTGTATGGTATGCATTGGCAATGGTATGGTATGGTATGATATGCATTGGAAATGGAAATGGTATGCATTGCCTTGCCATTGCCTTGTATGGTATGCATTGGCAATGGTATCGTATGGTATGATATGGTATGCATTGGAAATGGTATAGTATGCATTGGCAATTGTATGTTATGGTATGCTATACATTGGAAATGGCAATGGCAATGGTATGCATTGGTATGGTATGCATTGCCTTTCCATTGCCTTGGATGGTATGCATTGGCAATGGTATGGTATGGTATGGTATGCATTGGCATTGGAAATGGCAATGACAATTGTATGGTATGCATTTCCTTGCCATCACCTTGTATGGTATGCATTGGAAATGGTATGATATGGTATGCATTGGCATTGGCAATGACAATAGAAATGGTATGGTATGAATTGGAAATGGTATGATATGGTATGCATTGGCATTGGCAATGGCAATGGAAATGGTATGGTATGCATTGGAAATGGTATGCATTGTTAATGGAAATGGAAATGGTATGCATTACCCTTCCATTGCCTTCTATGGTATGCATTGGCAATGATATGGCATGATATGGTATGATATGCTTTGCCATTGGCAATGACAATGGTATGGTATGCATTTGCATTTGCATTGGCATGGGCAATGGTATACGATGACAATGGTATGCATTGGCATTGGCAATGGCATTGGTATGCATTGGTATTGTATGCATTGCCTTGCCATTTCCTTGTATGGTATGGTATGCATTGGCAATGAAAATGGTATGTATTGCCTTGCAATTGTATGGTATGCATTGGAAATGGTATGGTTTTCTTTTCCATATCATGTTATTTCCATGTCAATACTATGCCTTGCCAAGACATGCCATGGCATGCCATTCCATTGCAATGTCATTGCCATGCCTTGCCAAGCCATGCCATGCCTTGCCAAGCCATGCCATGCCTTGCAATTATCATGTATCTTCCCATGCCTTGTCATGTAGTTTCCCATCTTAACCCATATAACAATAAATATAACTTTTCATTGTCATGCCATAACATTGCCATGCCTCGCCAAGACAATAAATTATATTAACTAAGTTACAACTTAGTAAATATAAAAACCCTTAACACAAGTAATCATTAAATGAAAGGGGGATGAAAATGAAAGCATAAACTAGGGTTTAGAGAACAAGTTATTGTTGAAATTCAAGATGACACATAAAATCCCTAGCATATTCAATACATCAAGCAATGGTATGGTATGGTATGCATTGGCAATGGAAATGACAATGGTATGCTATGGTATGGTGTGCATTGGCAATGGCAATGGAAATGGTATGCATTGGCAATGGTATGAATTGACTTTCCATTGCCTTGTATGGTATGCATTGGAAATGGTATGGTATGGTATGCATTGTCATTGGAAATGGTACACATTTCCTTGCCATTGCCTTGTATGGTATGCATTGGCAATGGTATGGTATGGTATGGTATGGTATGCATTGGCAATGGTATGGTATGGTATGGTATGCATCGGCATTGGAAATGGCAACGACAATGGTATGGTATGCATTTCATTGCCATTTCCTTGGTATGGTATGCATTGCCTTGCCATCGCCTTGTATGGTATGCATTGACAATGGCATGGTATGGTATGGTATGGTATGGTATGCATTGGCATTGCAATGGAAATAAAAATGGTATGGTATGCATTGGCATTGACAATAGAAATGGAAATGGTATGCCATGCTATGGAAATGGTATGCATTGGCAATGGAAATTGTATGTATTGCCTTTCTATTGCCTTGTATGGTATGCATTGGCAATGGAAATTATATGCATTGCCTTTCCATTGCCTTGTATGGTATGCATTGGAAATGGTATGGTATGGTATGCATTGCCTTGCCATTGTATGGTATGCATTGGCAATGACAATGGTATGAATTTCCTTGCCATTGTATAGTATGCATTGGCAATGGTATGGTTTTCCTTGCCATATCATGCCAATTCTATGCCTTGCCAAGACATGCCATGGCATGCCATTCCATTGCCATGCCTTGCCAAGCCATGTCATGCCATTCCATTGTAATCTAGCTTTCCATGCCTTGTCATGTAGTTTCCCATTTTAACCTATATAACAATAAATATAACTTTCCATTGTCATTCCATAACATTGCCTTGCCTCGCCAAGCCAATAAATGATCTGGATTTATGAGCAGAATGAAATGAATAATAGATTGAATACCATAACATAGAGATATGGAGAACAACAACAGATATCTAGTGAACAATAACTTCCATTGAATAAATAAAATAGGCTAAAACTATAAAACTGCAGAATTGAAACAACTTGCTCAAATGGTGGTAGCTATCCCTAAGAAGAGATGTGGCTGCTATGTGCATCTGTTTGATCATAATGATTACAATGAGGCTCTAGAGGAATTTTTAACATTACTCATGAATTCCAAAACCCTAGACATCCAAAAACCTAACCCTGGAGATGAAATGCCAAAATTTATGTGGGCCCCGATGGGTAACTTGGTACCTCAACTTCCTGGGGTCGTAACTTTTGCATACCCCATTGGAAAGGCCTTTTTGAAAACTATACATTATTTCATCAAACTCTGACTATGTCTATAGTTTGACTATGGCAAGGAAAAAAAAACATTGTTTAGGGCCCCAAAACAACCCTAGAAGTACAGAAAGATGTACTGACATGAAAACTTCCAAAATAAGCCAGTTGGATTAGGTGGGTGGCCACCAACATCTACATGGAAGATGTGTAGGGATTCAGATAGCCCTAGAAGTGTAGAAACCACAATTACAAAGAATTATAGAAGAACGTGTTGAACTAAAAATTGTCAAGAGGAGCCAATTGGAATAGGTGGGTGGCCAACAATATCCACCTGGATCAATTCTCCCCACTTAGGAAGTAATGGTCTCCATTTCGTTGAGTGCCCCCATCAAGTGAGGAAACTTTTGCTGAATTTGGCCCCAGGTGAGCCACTTGCCTTGGTGTAGGAGTTTCCCTTCCTTGACAACCCAATAAAGTTGTATCCTCTGTTGGCAAGTTCCCTTGACCCATGTGTCCACTATTTGATTAGTGGATGCATGTTCCATGCAATCAAGGTTGAGATCTGTTGGTGTCAACTGTTCTATGATCTCTGAGGTGTCCAATAATGGTGGAAAATATGGCTAAAGGAGGTCCACATTGAACACTGGGTACAAGTGAAGGAAGGGTGGAGTGTTGATCTCAAAAGAATTGCTACCCAAAACCTTGTTGATAGTGTAAGGCCAATAGAGAAGTGGGAGGAACTTACGATGGAGCCCTGTAAGGTGCTCTTTCTGCAAATGTAACTATACCTTGTCTCCCACCTAAAACTGATGCGATACCCGATGTTGATCATGGTGTTGCTTGTACTTAGCATTGGCTTTTTGTAAAATCTCATGGACCTATTGGTGGATGTGTTGAATCTGCTCAATGTATCTGGTGGCTTTGTCAGCCTCAAAATGAACATGGGAAGACTCTTCTTGTGTGGTTTCAAGAGGTAGTGCAATATCAATGGGACCCAAGGGTTGGAATCCTAGCCCCACCTGAAATGGGATATGGCCAACGGAGCTATGGAGAGCCTTGTTGTAGCTTTGTTGAACATAGGGAAGACTCTCATCCCATGTACGCGGATTCTTAGAGTTGTACAAGCACAGTATGCGCATAATCATCTGATTGACGACCTCTGTTTGGCCATCGGTTTGGGGGTGGAAAGCAGTGGATTTAGTGATCTTGGTGTGCAACAACGACCAGAGGCTCAACCAAAATGTGTTGAGGAACCTGTTGTCTCGATATGAGGTGATAGTCTACGGTATCCCAAAATGGACCCACACCCATTCAAAGAATATCTTGGCAGTATTTGTCGTTGTGATTCTCTTCTTGCAGGCTGTGATAATGGCCATATTCGAAAACCGATCAACCACCACAAATACACAACCATTGTCATGCTTGGTGGATGGAAGGCCAGACATGTAATCCATCGAGATGGATTCCCAAGGCCGCTCGAGAGTAGGAAGAGGGGTGTATAAGCCTTGCTTCTTAACGAATGGCTTGGCAATGGAACAGGAAATGAAATATTCGATATACTTGTTGACATCTTGTCATATTTTTGGCCAATAAAAATGTTTTTGTAGAACTGCCACAATTTTCTCCAGGCCAAAATGTCTTGCCATCTAACTGTAGTGAGCCTCCCAAATCAACTTTGCACGCTCGCTTGTGGGAACACAAAGGTGGCCCAGATGGCATAAAAACCCATCCTGGATGTAAAAATCGGTGACATTCAGTCCTGTACCCAAGACCTGATAGGTGGTGGCGAAGTTAGGGTCACGCTGATAAAATTGGGGCCACTTAGATGCCTCATGCCCATAGGAATAGTGCATTGTGGTGAGTGCAGCAACGGGAGGGTGACTGAGGCAGTCAATGACACAAATTGTGCTACATGTTTTATAATTGATGTTGAAATGGAACTGTTGTAGGTATGTGGACCAATTTTGATGGAGGTCATTCTGCAACTTCCCCTGTGTTTGATTGAACTGTAGAGGCTTGTTATCAGTGTGGATGATTACCTCCTTTCACAGAATGTAATGTTTCCATTGAAGGAAGGCTTGCACAATGGAATACATTTCTTTGTCAAAGGTGGGGTATTTTTGGACAATATTTGAGAGTGTCTCACTATGGTATGTTATTGGATGACCATGATGAGTGAGAACTGTGCCTACAACATAGTCATAGGCATCAGTCTCAATCTTGAACAGTTATTGCAGATCGTGTAAGGAGAGTATTAGAGCTGAGCACAAGCGATGCTTAAGATCATTGTTGAGTCTCTATTTTGACATGTATAATGCCGTATCTTACCTTGTATCCAATACTTTTTTCCTATGTTATAAGCACATACTTGACGTTTACTCCCAAACACATACCTAATGACCTAGTTCATATTCACAAGAGGTAATTGATGATTTAAAGCATGTTTTGTTTAACTTTCTTGAATTAATTCGATTAAAGTGTTTTATCTTGTATAATCCTAATAGTTTGACTCATGAGCATCTTATTTCGGTATCTCATCATTCCGGTACTACAATTCGACATGAAATCCAGTACTAGCCTATTCCGGTACCATCCTGTGTGTATTCCGGTACTAAACAACTACCTACAGGATTTTGGTACTGAATTTTCTCCTCGATTTTCGGGCATATGATGATGAATCTCACAATTTGGGGACATGGGTTTTGTCCAGAATGATGTTCTTATGCAGACATGTGGGTCAGAACTCACCCAGATCACACGTGTGGACCTCCAGCTCAAGGGGAATGATTCAGCCTAAAATTGTCAAATATTTCTAAACTGCCATATTGCGCCTTGATTTGCATGCAGATGGAGGAATATATTACAAAACTATCCAATAGGGTTTTATAAAATATATCCAGCTACAAAACCCATAAATAGTTTCTACAAATTCACAACGGACAGAGAGATATCGAAGGCTCCTTAATCCGAATTTGTGATATTTGGTGAAAAACCCAGATTTTGTGCATAAACTGTTTGAACGAATTCTAAGTTGGGGGATTTGTTCTGATCCATCCCCATTGAATTTCCTTGTATAAATATGAAGGAAGGAGTACTAAAAGGGGAGGAATTGTTATGTTGTACTACCGGTTCTTGAAGGAAGGGAATTCCATATTGTTATGCTGATGTATTGGCTTGTGAACACATATTTTCTATAAGTCTCTTTGTTGGAGAGTAATATGAATTACAGTTGTTGATCTTGTGCATTTTTGGAACCTACTATCCTGTGAGTTTTTTCATCTTCCATGTTGGAATCGGTAAGGGCCCACTGTTCTAACATGGTAAGCTTGTTGTAAAATATAGCTTAGTTTTTATTCTTGTACATGTTTGTTTTAGTCCTGTATCTATGTAATGCTTGTTGTTAGCTTGATTTCTTATCTGAATTAGAAATATTCTGAATGTAAGTGGCGAAGTGTGAGTAGTGTTCAGTGTGTTATTGTTGGTATAACAAATCTAGTGCACCATAGTTTTAGGAATTTTATTTAGCTTGTTGTGAGAAATATGCATGATAGGATAGGTTTAACAATCTTTGAAGTGTGGTTATTTACATTCATGAATCTGAGTTAATTTTCAGAATTTGTTGAGAGTTGTAACATGTGTTAGCCAAGGAGCCATTCAAGAATTCCATCTCTTGTATTACATGAACCAGTAAATGGATTATGCTCCTGATATATAAGCAAGACAGTTCTTTTTCAAGGCTGCAAGATTTGATTGAGTGTGAGGAATTAGATATGGATTGCTTGCAAGTTATTACAGAAAATGAGATTAGATCTCCATCTCTCACCCTGCATGCACCTACAATAGAGTGTCTTCCTCTACCTGTTATTTCTTCTAAAATTGATTGATGCTTTATTTTGAAAATATCCAGCATGTTAATTGTTGTTAGGAGATAGAATCAAATTTCATATTTTCCTTTCATGAGCCATCAATGAACAGGTCCATCACCTAAGCAAGAATTTTAGATCATATGCTTGTTTATGAGTTTTGATTTCTAATTTTTGAATTGCGTGAAGAGTGTTATCTTTGAAGTGTGAAAACATAGTGTTACGTTTCTTGATTGATCTATACTCATCATATATAGGAACATGTCTGTTATCGACACATATAGTGCATCAACTCTACTGATTACGAATCCCGATTGATAATTTATGTTTGGTAATATATTATGCAAATAATTGCACCAACATTTTGGCGTCGTTGCCAGGGAGTTGTAAACAGTAATAGGTAGTCTTTGAATTAGATTTTGGATTGGTTTTATAGATGACCTGAGAGCGGAGAGAAGATGGTAAGACGTGTGGGAAGAGCCCACACATCCACTTTAGTGGGGTTGCTTCAAAGTTAGGTTGTCCTCTTCCTTTAATGCAGAAGTGTTTTTATTTTAATGCAAGTGTGTTTTTATTTATGCAAATTTAGTTTTATTTATGTTGATCTAACTTGTGCGAACAGATAACCTAGTGACAGCATGGTCCCAGTAATGCAAGGAGTTCAAGTTTGGTGTGTTATATTTTTGCAAATAGTTTTAAAATTTAGTTCTTTAATGATAAATCATTTTTGGGGTGTTGTAAGAACCCTCGAGTACTAAAGTTGTGTTGTGAGACAGGGATCATCAACCAGCTAGAGTAATTCAAGGATGATCAAGATCTTGAAGAATGTCCCTCCAAGAAATTTCTCACATTCTAGCAGTAGCTGGGATATCTGCCTCTCAGGAAGAGCATATATTGACAGCATTCAAGAATTTAGTTGTCTCTCCACAAGAAGATTTAGAAATCCCTTCAGATTCCTATTGTCAATTTGTTGAGAAGACTCAAGAATCATGGATAGAATGCAATGGAGAGCAACCATTGGAACCTGAGATTGAGGAATTCTTAGCATGCCTCTCAGTAGATCATGCATGTACCCCAGAGACCAATTAGCTTGAAGAAGATACTCTGTGTGGCATGGAAAAGGAAGACGTGATGTGTGACCTAAACAAAGACGAGAAACAAGAATATAGTGATCCTATTGAAATATGGTTTCAATTAGTTATTAGGTCACATCACTCTTTTATTTTTCATTATTTATCGATCTCATCATCAAAGCAGTTGGCCCTTCATACTCTGGTATGCATTAAAGTTTATATTTTAAACGCGAGTATGGATATATTTCTAACCCTGTTGCGCACATGGCTTCACTGGAAGTATTCCTATACTTGAAGGACATTTTCTCTTGTTCAATTAGAGTAGGATAGGTAAATAAATAAATAAATGTTGCAATGCAACCTATCTTTCATACTTTTCATAAATGGGAATGTCAAAAGCTAATAAGAAGTTGGTTTAAGATATTTCATTCCTATAGTAGATTTCTTTCTAAAAGTTATGATAATTTTGTTTGGAATCTTATGAGAAGGGAATCTCTTCATCCTCCAAATGTAGACATAATACTGGAAGGGTTTCAAAAGCAGAGAAGGCATCCTTGTCAATGGAAGATAACATTTAAGGGAGTTCTTCATGACCTATTTCTTCAAATTTCTTCTTTTTCCTTAAGTTGTTAAAAATGAATCATTCGTGCTTTATCATTACCTATCTATTTTAAGACCACTATTTCACAAGGATGATCAATACAGTGATCTTTTTAATAAAAGTTGAAACTAAATGCTAATTCCAAACTATTTTGTTCATAGCTAATAATTCAACTTTTGACATTTTCCCTAAGTTTTATGTTTGTAAGTATGAATAAGAATCTAGTTTTAATTAGTGATATTGGTTTTTTTTTAGCAGATGTTGGCAACCCTCTGAGAAACCCTTTTTTATCATCTCACATTGTTTTCATGAGGCCATGCAAAAACTCAAGCATGGGGGAGTGGTTGCTGAGACAATAGTATTTAGGATTATTATTTTTGTAATAAAAAGGAAGTGCCAACAAGAGCAGTGATTAGCCTGGCTCCAAAAGAGGAGGGTTCTAAATCTTAACATATGGTCATGCAATTACAGAATACCCTCTTCTCACAGATCTTGGAGCCCAATCACCAAATTCTTTTGCATTATTCTGATGCAAACCCAGAGTTCCTACATATAGTGTTGGTATTTGTTCCATCTACATGGTTTTTCAGTTGAATCAGATCACAGGTCCTCTTCCAGAACACCAAAAAACACCAACTACTTCTACAAGGTGTAGCCTACGAAAGTTTCAGAAGAACTACCACCAGGTGATCCGGTACTGGTAATAAAGTGACTAGTAGCTCTAATCATATTTTCAAGTTGCTGCTCAATTTTAGTACTAGGATATACAGATTCAACATTTTTTTCATTTTATTAAAGAAATTAGATTGATTGTGCATTAAGAATATGGTTACTCTCGAATCATGACACACCCCCTACCATGAACTTCTGTAAAATCCTCGTCTACATTTATGTATAAATAAAACGTCCCTATTTCTCAAAATGTTGAGAGTACGAGGTCATTGTGTCTCTCACAATATCAAAATCATGCCTTTCTGTCTATCTGGTAAAGAAACCTCATAATCCCATGATTCACGATCGTGCCATATGAATGACGCGAGCCACATCCCTTGAATATGGTCTAATGCCAACTCTCCTATGAGTCTGTAAGTCATTAATGGATTCAACCTGTCTTACTGTGTCATCATTACCATAGATGTGATCATTGTAAACCGAATCTCCATTTATAAATGCTCCTCTGGACGGCTCTTCCATCCAGATGAGAATTATTTACCATTTTAGTATCACACTACCTGCAGTCACTGTTACACCCAACTCATCCCAACCTATTGAGGGACTGGAGAAAGGAAAGTTTGTTGTAGGGAGGCCTGCTACATCTAGAAAGAAGAAAGCCACCCAATCTCAGAAATTAAGTCCTATCTTGATTTCAAAAGATAAAATATAGAAGAAAGACTATTGGCTAGGGGAATGATAGGAAAGTGCTCCTGTAGCAACCATTGAGTTATCACCTGAGCATGCCATCCACAAAGAGAATCCTACAAATTCTAGTTCCAGAAACATGCTCCATTACTCATCTGATACTGATTCCAGGTGATATGATCTTTGTCCTGTGCTTAACATCATTTTCACTTCAGGTAATTGGAGGTATGGGATAATATTTTCATGTTCTTCTTATCAAGGATCATTTAAGTCTTGTGTTGAATTGTTTTTACTCTCATGTGCATCCTCCTCCTACATTTCTACATTCAACCCTAAATGAATCATCCTTGCTACCCTTTAAGAAGATATTTCCACATTTAGCTCTATATGATAATGGGTGCACTTGTCTTATTACCTCATCATTTTGAAGAAGTGATTGCTAATTGAAATATCCATTGAAAAGTGGTAACACCATTATGTCAAATACTAACCTAGTTGATTTAAACAAGTTTTTTATCCAAGTTTATCTTTACAAGTTTCTCTTGGGAGGTATTGATGAAAACCGCATGTGGTGGACCACCCTTGCAAAACCTCAATGAACTTTCATGAGAACTCTAATAGGATTAACTAGAGGGACCTCTTAGTCATTATCGAAGATGTTCCATTATACATTGAATAGTTGAGATTTAAGTTGAATGTGGATGATGTCACCCTTGGGATAATTGCAAAAAATTAATTATGTGCCTAATAACTCTAAAACACTTTCGTACCACCTGCCTTCCTTATACTCTAAGACTGTCAATGAACAGTATACATTATTCTAAATCTTTTGAGTAATATAATAAAAAGGAAGTATCAGGAAGTACAAGTAAACCCGCCAGGGTACTGAACAGGCCTACTGGTAGTGGGGCCATGCTTGTATGGTACTAAGGTAAACCTATCGGGGTACTTAACAGCCCTGCTGGCAGTGGGGCTATTCCGGGTAAAGGGAGTTGAAAAACATAAAGTGGAACACTTAAAAATGAACAAAAACCCTTGGGTCTCATTCTAAAGCAATCACTATCAAATCAAGGCTAGGATATGAGCTTTATATCTCTCGGACGATGTTCTTAAGAACCTTCAAGTATCCACTTTAGAGTTCTATCTTTAAAAAATAGATTTTCATGAGAGGTGGGACCCTAAGTATGTGTAATTCACCTTATCTAAGCAAGAAGAGCTTCATTTCTAAAAACTTGGATCAGAAACGAGTTAATCATCTTGGGATGTATTCGTTTTTGTGTTCCTCTCTTCAAATGATATCCAAACTATGCTTATAGCACTTTTGTTTTAAAGGTAATCTAGCCAGGGGAGGGCCTATTAGTCAAATTCATTTTGAAAACTCTTGGCCATTATCCTATAATCATATTAGATTCATATCCAGGCCATTCTCTTAAATATGATCGAAAATACATTGGATAAGACTTAAAGTCAAATCACTAGCAGATCTAGTATATTACTCATGACTCCCCTTTTTCATCATAACTACTTTGCCATGGGTAAGAATGTGAAGCATAGGCCATGAAGTTTATACGTATAAAATGAACTTAAGGAGCTGAAGAAAGGTGGAACTTCAGGGAATGATTGATCGAGTGAGGAGTATCATCAATTTTGAAATTTTGAAGATCATTGTTGCATGAGGACATGCAATGACTTAAGCACAGGGGAATGTTGAGTCTCTATTTTGACATGTATAATGCCCTATCTTACCTTGTATCCAAGATTTTTTGCATATGATATAAGCCCATACTTGACATTTACTCCCAAACACATACCTAATGACCTAGTTCATGTTCACAAGAGGTAACTGATGATTTAAAGCATGTTTTGTTTAACTTTCTTGAATTAATTCGATTAAAGTGTTTTATCTTGTATAATCCTAATAGTTTGACTCATGAGCAACTTATTCTGGTATCTCAGCATTCTGGTAATACAAGTCATCGTGCAATCCGGTACCAGCCTGTGTGTATTCCGGTACTAAACAACTATGTATAGGATTCTGGTACCAACATTCTGATACTAAATTTTCTCCTCGATTTTCGAGCATATGATGATGAATCTGAAAATTTGGGGACATGGGTTTTGTCCTTAATGATGTTCTCATGTAGACACGTGGGCCAGAACTCACCCAAATCGAACGTGTGGACCTCCAGCTCAAGGGGAACGATTCAACCTAAAATTGTCAAATATTTATAAACTGCCATATTGCGCCTTGATTTGCGTGCAGATGGAGGAATACATTACAAAAAAATACAATGGGTTTTTATAAAATATATCCAACTACAAAACCCATAAATCATTTCTATAAATTCACAACGAACGAAGAGATATCGAAGGCTCCTTAACCCAAATTTGTGAAATTTGTTGAAAAACCCTGATTTTGTGCATAAACAGTTTGAACGAATTCTAAGTTGGGGGATTTGTTATGATCCATCCCCATTGAATTTCCTTGTATAAATATGAAGGAAGGAGTACTAAGAGGGGAGGAATTATTATGCTGTACTACCAGTTCTTGAAGGAAGGGAATTCCATATTGTTATGTTGATGTATTGGCTTGTGAACACATATTTCTATAAGTCTCTTTGTTGGAAAGTAATATGAATTACAGTTGTTGATAATGTGCATTTTTGGAACCTACTATCTTGTAAGTTTTTTCAGTTTCCATGTTGGAATCGGTAAGGGCCCACCGTTCTAACGTGGTAAGCTTGTTGTAAAATATAGCTTAGCTTTTATTCTTGTACATGTTTGTTTTAGTCCTGTATCTATGTAATGCTTGTTGTTAGCTTAATTTCTTATCTGAATTAGAAATATTCTGAATGTAAGTGGCGAAGTGTGAGTAGTGTTCAGTGTGTTATTGCTGGTATAACAAATCTGGTGCACCATAGTTTTAGGAATTTTATTTAGCTTGTTGTGAGAAATATGCATGATAGGATTGGTTTAACAATCTTTGAAGTTTGATTATTTACATTCTTGAATATGATTTAATTTTTAGAATTTGTTGAGAGTTGTAACATGTGTTAGCTAAGGAGCCATTCGAGAATTCCATCTCTTGTATTACATGAACCAGTAAATGGATTATTCTCCTGATATATAAGCAAGACAGTTCTTTTTCAAGGTTGCAAGATTTGATTGAGTGTGAGGAATTAGATATGGATTGCTTGCAAGTTATTATAGAAAATGAGATTAGATCTCCATCTCTCACCCTGCATGCACCTACAATGGAGTGTCTTCCTCTACCTGTTATTTCTTCTAAAAATGATTGATGCTTTATTTTGAGAATATGAAGCATGTTAATTGTTGTTAGGAGATAGAATTAAAGTTCATATTTTCATTTCATGAGCCATCAATGAACAGGTCCATCACCTAAGCAAGAATTTTAGATCATATGTTTGTTTCTTGAAGTAGCTCTTGTATTTGGCACTTGATTACATCATTTTCCATCAGTGAACGAAGATAGACTGGTCCATTAGGCAGTGATGCATTGGGGGTTAGATCAATTGGATGCTTGACTTGGCAGTGTGTCGGTACCCCGATGGGTGAGGATAAGATGTCTATGTACTCTTCCACGATCTTGTCCACTTTATTCTACTGCAAAGAGAGACTCTATGTAGAGGTCACGGATGTGGTGACGACCTTCTGCTTACTGTGAGAATGGACCACAAAGAAGTCAAACTTCTTGGTCTGTGAAATGACCTTACTACATTTCTTAGTAGAGATTAAAGAAATAGCGGTAGGCGGCGCTACCTCTGGTATCATTTACAATTGTCTACCCAAAGTAATCATAAAACTACAGGGTATAGACTCATGCACATCATGTCTCTTCCAAAAATATGACTGGCCTAAAATAACATCACAAAATTCAAGGGGAGAAATATCACACAATACCTCGTCTTTGAAGGGCTTGATGTTGTAGGGCACACGACACTATTGGCTGACGCGAAGATTTCATCCTTGGAGAAGCTAGCTAGTGGTGTAGGGTTGTGAGTACGGTGTTATCAGTAGGTATAGCTACTTGATCACCTCTACTAAAATCATGTTCTTATGACTGCCACTATCGACAATGAAATGCAGCGGAGTCCCCTTTACCAACATTTGTGCGTGAAAGAGGCATTCCCCTTCCTTTGGTTCTTCTGGTTCACTTGGCTGGAATTTGGTGGTAGGAACAATGGCACTGGATTAAACATCAATGATCTACTTCCCATTTTATGGATTTGATTCAGATTCAGAATCTTCCTCTGACTTGGAAGATTTCAGTTCAACCACCAGTGATTACTTGGAGTGACATTCTTCGGTTTTGTGCCAAGGGATTTTATGGTATTCACACCACTTTCTCCTGTCCTTCTTTGAGTTCTCATTACCCTTCTTGGGCTGCGGCTTTGATTGGTTGTCTTGAGAGCCACCATATTTTCTATGTCCCTTGTTTGGTGAGTTGGGGCCGCCTTTTCCCTGCTTCGGCTGTGAGGAATTTGCAGATCCAAACTCTTGCCTCTTTTGCTTAAATTCCTACTCAATCTTGACAACATATCTATAAGCTACACCTAATGATGCGATGTCAAGAAAATCCATTTCTGTTTGTATATATCTGTGTATAAAATCATGTATTTGAGCTCCAGATGTCATTCACAGTCTTTGATACCCAATTTGGTGCACATAGTATGGAAATTATTGGTGAAATTTGGTACTATCTGGTCCCTTTCTTGAAACAACGTGGTCCATCTTGTGTACTAGTCCTCATAGCTTCCAACATGGTAGTATTGTTCTTTAATGGAATCCCTGAAGGAATCCCAAGTGGGGGCGACCGCAAATATTCCAGATTCCTCTATGGCCCTTTTCTTAGAGTACGTATCCCACCAATCCTTAACATGGGGGATGACCTTGAGGAGTGCAAAAGTAATATTTTCCCTATCGAAAAAAGTGTGGACCGAAAAATACCCTTCAAGTAGATTCAACCATTTATCTACAACATCCACATATATCAGTACTTCAAATAATGGAATATCAAAATTTACTTGTACCTTGAAGGGGGTTGCATGGCCACTTGATGAATATGCATCTCCTGTGGGCAGCCACCGAATCATCTGTGCAAAGTTGTCCATCATCTCGTTCCTTTGTCGCGCAAGGGCTTCCTCGAGAAACATTTTAAAAGGATATCCTGCTCCATTATCTTTATTCTCATCCCCCATGAGTTGTGGTTGCTTTTGACATAACAAATCTTGCAAAGGCTCGACTGGTTCAATTCCCTGATTCTTGTACCCAGATCTCATCAGGGACATGCACAAATAAAAACAAATGAAGAGAAAACCGCTCTGATACCACTGATCCAGATTTATGAGAGGAATGAAATGAATAATAAATTGAATACCATAACAAGGAGATACAGATAACAACAATATATATAAATTGAGTAATAACTTATATTGAATAAATAAAATAGGTTGAAACTATAAAACTACAAAACTGAAATGAATTGCTCGAATGGTGGTAGCTATCTTTGAGAAGAGATGTAGCTGGTACATGCATCTGTCTGAGCAGAATGATTACAATGAGGCTCCAGAGGCCCTTTTAACATTACTCATGAATTCCAAAACCCTAGACATCAAAAACCTAACCGTAGAAGATGAAACACCAAAAGTTATGTGGGGCCCGATGGGTAAGTTGGTACCTCAACTTACCGGGGGCATAACTTTTGCATACGACCTCCATTTTAGGCGCATGATAGCCCGTTGGATAGGTATTTTCAAGAACTACACATTATTCCATCAAAATCTAACTATGTTACCATTTTGACTATGACAATCCAATAAAACACTGTTTAGGGCCCCAAAACAGCCCTGGAAGTACAAAAGGATGTACTGACATGAAAACTTCCAAAATGAGCCAATTGGATTAGGTGAGCGACCACCAATATCCACATGGAATATGTGTAGGGATTCATATATCCCCATAAGTGTGGAACCTACAATTAAAAAGAGTTACATAAGAACGTGTTCAACTAAAAATTGTCAAGAGGAGCCAGTTGGAATAGGTGGGTGGCCACCAATATCCACTTGGATCAATAAATGATATTAACTAATTTACAATAGGATAAATATAACAACCCTTAACACAAGTATTGATTAAATGAAAGGGGGATGAAAATGAAAGCATAAGCTAGGGTTTAGATAACAAATGCTTGTTGAAATCTAAGATGACACATAACATCCCTAGAATATTCAAGACATCAAGCAATGGTATGGTATGATATGCATTGGAAATAGTATGCTATGGTATGGTATGCATTGGCAATGGAAATGGAAATGGTATGCATTGCCTTGGAATTTCCTTGTATGGTATGCATTCGCAATGGTATGGTATGGTATGGTTTGCATTGGCCAATAAAAATGTTTCTGTAGAATGACCACAGTTTTCTCCATGCCAAAATGTCCTGCCATCCGACTATAGTGAGCCTCCAAAATCAACTTTGCACGTTCTCTTGTGGTAACACAGAGGTGGCCCACATGGCATAACAACCCATCCTGGATGTGAAAATCGTTGGCATTTTCTCTTGTACCCAAGAGCTGATAGGTGGTGGTGAAGTCAGGGTCACACTGATAAAGTTGGGGCCACTCAAATGCCTCATGCCCATGGGAATGGAGCACTATGTTGCGTGGAACAATGGGAGGGTGACAGAGGTATTCAACGACTCGATTTTTGCTCCCTATTGTATACTTGATGTTGATATGGAACTGATGTAGGTATTGTTGGTTAATTAGGTCGGTTGTCATTGATGTCAACCCTTGAAGAAAGTCTGATAGTGAATTCTGGTAGCACAAAGGTTTGGGTAATGGACCCAAGTTTGTTTGATGTATAATGGTATGAGTTTTGATATATTTGTAGGTAATACTATTCTAGATTGATAGTACATGTCATGTCATTTCCGGTGGTATGTGGAACGTCATCACATAACTCCTCACGGTTTGAGAGTTATGGCCTTATGAAGTTGAAGGACCCTCATATGATTGGATTGAAGACCCAAAAGGTCAAAGAAGTCAAAGTGCTTGCAAAAAAGAAATTATTTAAATAATAAAGTGAAGTGACAAAGTCAAAGAGGATTATTTAAATAATAAATTAAAGTGACAAAGTCAAAGAGGATTATTCAAATAATAAAGTGAAGTGACAAAATAAAAGAGGATTATTTAAATAATAAAGTAAATGGAGAACTTTCTAATTATGGAAAGTGGTTATAAGAAGGTTAAACCTAAAATGAGGAAAATGGGTTAAGTGGTCAAGTGGTTATTGGATACATGGACAAGTGGCAAATTGGGCAAAGTTGGACATAGGTGACTATGTGGACAAAGTGGCCTAGAAGATGTTTCTAAGGAAGTTACTTGGAGAATATAAATAAGAGGCAAGGCTCTCTCATTTCAATCGCACTTGAGAATATTGAATATATAAAGGTGGCTGAGCCAACCAAAGGATATCTAAGTCGAATTTCAAAGGGAAGGTGAAGTAAAGAAGGAAAAAATTCAAGGGAGGATAAATTCTTTTGATGATGCTTTCTAAGGTATGTTATTTACAAGTCATCTCACCATTTTCAAAATAACGTTTTTTCTAGAATGCTCCAAATCGTGAAATTAGGATGCCATTGAGGAAACATATCCAAGTAGTTGTGGTACGAATTTCAGCTTCTAGGTCGTTGTATTTTTGGAGTTACACTCCGTGCAAAATAGGGTTTGTGGCTAGTCTTGAAACTAGTATAAAACAGGTGTTTTGGGTAAAAATGTCATAACTTAAATACATAACAGATCCAAATTCAGTAAAACCAAATGTATTGGTTATATTATAGTATGTATTATTCTGTGTAAAATTTTTATATCCATACAAAAAATATTTTGCGCGGGGCACACTCTACAAGTTCGCTCTCTAGAATAAGCCAAAATTCAACAAGGTATGTCATTTTTGCTATAAATCATTTTCTGAGAGGTTCCAAGTAGTGACACCTAGAGGAATTACATTAAACACACTAAATAACATTGTATATTATTTTCAAATATTTATTCATTACGGGTGCATAGTTATGATTATTTCAATTTACGGTTGTTGACTAATCCAAAACTAGTCATGTGAGGATAAAGTAAAGTTTGATGAAAATGCTAGTGTCTTTTTGTTAAAGTTAAGGAAGATTTGAAGGTTGAGGTATAGATTGGTGCATGGTTGATGCACTTGTTTATGGTACATGTTGATTACAGGTTGAGGTACATGTTGATGCATGGTTGATACATGGTTCAATTTATTTGTACAAGTTGTTTGGTTCAGGTTTATTGGTACATGTTTATAGAAGTATATCTCACAGTGATAGTGTGATAGTGGTTCCATCATTATACTTATATGTTAGGGCGCTTGGACGTGGCACAGACAGGTGGTTGTAGCCACCTTCCGGTTGTAGCCGAAGAACATAGGGGGTTGTAGCCTTCTTCTGGATGTAGCTAGAGAATTGGGGAGTTGGAGCTTCCCTAAAGTTGTAGCTTGAGAAACTAGGGGGTTGGAGCATCCTTNCCAGTTGCAGCTGGAAAACAAAGGAAGTTGGTGCTTCCAATGAATGTAATTCTTCAAGACATATAAGAAAAATCATTCCATGGTTTTCTCCCGCTTTGGATTTCCATGTAAAAACACTGGTGTATTGTGTATGTGTATGATTGTTCATTTGTTCATTGTTTATTTACTCTGCAAATATTGGATGATAATACTACATTGATATAACACTTGCATTATATGTTTAAAAAGGATTATATCAGTAATCCAACAATTGGTATTAGACCAAGTTCCTTTAGAAATCAGTTTAACCATTGAAAGGTAGATCATGGAGAGCAACAACATGTATAAAAATGGAATACCACAATTTCATGGATAGAAGTATGCATTTTGGAGTATAAGGATGAAGACATATATACAGGCACAAGGATTTGAAATTTGGCAATCAATTGTAGATGGATACACAGTACCAACAGTTCCTTCGACAAATGACAAAGCAGTGAAACTCGGTCAGAATAATTCCAAAGCCACAAATGCACTTCTGAAGGGTCTTGGAGAATCGATATTCACCAAAGTTGCACATTGTAAATCTGCTAAAGAGATTTGGGACAAACTTCGAAATATCTATGAAGGACATTCAAAAGTAAAAGTAGAAAATATTCAAACTTACAGAGGTTAGTTCGAACAACTAAAGGTGAAGGAAGATAAGAATATTGCAACTTACATTTTACGAGTCGATGAAACAATAAATGCAATCTTGGGATTAGTAGAAGAAATCAAAGAATATGTAATTGTTCAAAAGGTACTAAGATTTCTTCCTATGAGATTTGACCCTAAGATATAAGCACTAAAAGAAAGAGAAAACCTAAACTCAATAAGAATGTACGAACTACATGGAATATTCACATCATATGAAATGAGAGCTAAACAAGAAAATATAGATATAAAAGAAGCAGCCTTCAAAGCATCCAAAAGGTCAAAGAAAAAAGGAAAGAAAAAAGAAAAAGAACATAACAACATCAGTGATGTCTCGGAAGATGATGAAGAAGCGGCCAACTTTGTCAGAAGATTGAATAAGGGAACCAATGACAGGTATAGAGGTAAGCTTCCTTTGATTTGTTTTAATTGTGATGGTATTGGTCATTTTTCTAACAAATGTCCTCATAAGAAAAAGAGAAATGATGAAGGTTACTCAAATAGAAAAAAAACATATAAAGGAAAAAGAACCACAAAGAAAGTTTTCAAGAAAATCTTATGCACCAAAGAAGACATTTCATCATCAGATGAAGATGAAGTCAGTGACAATGAGACAGAAAGAGTTTTGTTCATGGCAGTAGAAGACTCTGATAAAAAAGTCTCCCAAGAAGAATATGAAGAGGCTGAAGAAGAACATGAAGAGGCAAAAGTTGATTACCGAAAAGAATTTTTGTGTGTCATAGAAGTTATCAGAAGAGAAAAGGAGAAAAAAAATAAACTACAAGCGGAACTAGACAAGAAAGAAGACACTCGGGAACTAGAACAAAAGATATAAAATTTGAAGGTTCAAATTGAAGAAGATAAAAGAATTGAAGAGGCACTCAAATAACAACTAGAAGGAGAGACGAGATCATTGGAAATTTGGAAGAAGAAATTGCCACATTAAGAAATGATCTTCAAAAGAAAAATATGCAAAACAACTCAAAATTTTTGAATGACATTATCAGCAGTCAAAAACCTCATCATGACAAGTCCAGACTTGGATACAATCAAACAGAAAATGGATCAAGCTCCAAGACAACAAAACAAGAAACATATCCAAAAAGCTATGTAGAAACAATCAAGGGGCATAGGAAGGTCTACAAAGAAAATTACAGGGACACTCCTCCACCGAGAAGATTCAGATTTCAGAATCAACGACCGACAGAAATAGATAGGCCTCAGGAAGAAGAAGGATTCATAAGAGTACCTCCTTTCAGAATATCTTCAACTCCTAGATATCAACCTATCTTTTTTGTTTTATGTTATGCATGTAATAATTTTGTACATAAAGTTGTGAATTGCAGAGCTAACAACAGGAACATAAACAACTTTGAAAGTCATACACAAAAGGGTTATCCAAGAAGGCCTAGTGAAACATAGAGAAGAAGTTACAATAGGTTTGAATCTTTGAGAACTGAAGTGGAATGCTACAAATGTAACAACTTTGGACACATGGCCAAAGATTGCAGAATGATAGTCCCTCCTGCAGAACCACAATAGAACAACAATAGTCACAAACAGGAACCTCAAAAAAGGACATGGATAAGAAAGCAGAATCAATATAGAAATGAAGAATACACACTCGCTCAACAAGCTAATTAGAAGAAACTTGGTTGGTATGTTGACAGTGGTTGTTCAAAACACATGACAGGTGATAGAGATAGGTTTCTTGCATTAAGGAAGGAAAGAGATGGATCCATCTCCTTCGGAGATGATGATTCAACTAAAATCATTGGAAAGGCACAATTAGAATTGGGAACAAGAATACCAAGGCAGAAAATGTTATACTAGTAGAAGATATGAAACATAATCTTCAAAGTGTGAGTCAAATTTGTGACCAAGTTCATAAAGTTTCTTTCGATTCACAAAAGTGAAATATAAGAAAAGAAGGTTCGGAAAAATTGATTGCAACAACTGCAAGAACTTCAATCAACATATATGTATTAAGTGAAATTGGAAATGAAAAGTGATTCCTAGGAAAGAAAGATGAAAGTTGGCTATGGCACAGAAGAATGGGTCACATACATTTTGATAACATTGTCAAAGTCAGCAAAAGGGAAGAAGTTAGAGAAATGCCCCAGATCATGAAACCAACCAACACTTTATGCAAGAATTGTCAACAAGGAAAGCAAACAAAGACTAGGTTTAAATCAAAAGAATATTCAATGACAAGACCACTAGACATTGTGCATATTGATCTAGTTGGACCAACTACAACAAAGGGTTTAAAAGGTGAGAAATACTTTATGTTTTTAGTTGATGATTATACAAGAATGACAACAATTTGTTTTCTCGGGAATAAGTCAGAAGATTTTGAAAACTTCAAGGTCTACAAGGAAATGGTTGAAAATGAAATGGATTCAAAAATCAAATTCTTGAGATATGATAATGGAGAAGAGTTCACTTCAAAAGAATTTATGGACCACTGCAACAAGCATGGAATAAAAAGACAATTCTCTGTTGCTAGGACACCTCAACAGAATGGAGTTGTTGAAAGAAAGAACTGGACAAGATAGGAAATGGATCGAACAATGCTAATGGATTCCAAATTGACAGATATATTTTGGACACAGACAGTGCATACAATAGTTCACATTCAAAACAGAGTAATTCTCAAAAACAACACTGACAAAACTCCCTATGAGCTATGGAAAGGAAGACCAACAAATGTGAATCACTTCAGAGTTTTTGGAAGAAAATGTTACATCAAAAGAAAAGATAGTAGAATGAGAAAGTTTGACTCTCGTGTGGACAAAGGAGTACTTGTTGGTTACTCAAGTACAAGGAAAGCATACAAGTGTTACAACCTGAGATTGAACAAAGTTGTGGAAAGCATCAATGTAACTATTGATGAAACAGGTAGACAAGAATTAAAGGAAGAAGAAAATGAATCAATGGAACAACTTTACGAAGAAGAAGCAAAAGATGAAAAAGAAGTAGAAGGGGAAGATGAAGAGGATCCGACAGAAGTAGAAGAGCAATTTCAGCAAGTGCCTCCAAAGACACCTAGCAAACGAGTACATAAGAATCATCCTTTATATCATATTATGGAAAACAAAGATGCAGGAGTTGAGACTAGAAGAACAATCCATTCACCAGAACAAACGCACCTAGCACTCTCATCTACGATTGAACCAACCTGTTTTGAAGAGGCCAACAAGGATGAATTTTGGAATAAGGCCATGGATGAAGAATTTGATCAAATAGAGAAAAATGACACTTGAGAATTGGTTCCAAAACCAAAGGATAAGAATGTGATCGAAACAAAGTGGGTATACATTAATAAATTGAATGAAGATGGACAGGTTACAAGGAAAAAAGCTAGATTGTTATGTAAAGGATATGCACAGGTTGAAGGAATCGACTTTGAAGAGACATTTTCCCAGTTTCCAGAATGGAAGCAGTTTGATTTCTTTTAGCTTATGCATGCTCCAAAAATATTAAAGTGTATTAGATGGACGTAAATCAACTTTTCTGAATGGGAAAGTTGAAAAAGAAGCCTGCATTGATCAACCAGAAGGATTTCAGTTGTCAGAGAACATAGATTATGTGTGTAAATTAAAGAAGGCCTTTTATGGTCTAAAACAAGATCCTAGAGCATGGTACTCTATACTAGATAAATATTTATAGCAGGCTGGGTTTAGAAAAGGAAGTGTAGACAACAACCTCTACATCAAGGTAACTCAAGATAGTATTTTATTAATTGAAGTTTATGTTGATGATATTATTTCTGGAAGTACTGATGATAGGTTAAGCCATAAATTTGCAAAGGACATGCATAATGAATTTGAAATTTCATTACTTGGAGAACTATCCTTCTTTCTGGGTCTTTAGATATGTCAAAGCAACCAAGGAATTTTTATTTCTCAAACCAAGTATATCATAGAAATTATAAAGAGGTTCGGAATGGAAGATTCCAAACTAGTTATCACTCCCATGCAAACTAGTTGCAAGTTGAGAAAAGATGATGATTCAAAGTCTATAGATCAGAAGCAATACAGGTCAATGATTGGTATCCTATTATATGTGATAGCATCTAGACCAGATGTAATGCGGGGAGTTGGACAGGTGGCACAATTTCAAGCGGCACCAAAGGAATCACATGTATTAGCATTGAAGAGGATTTTCATATATCTCAAAGGAACATAAGAGTTTGGATTATGGTATCCAAAAGGAAAGGATATATCACTTATTTCCTAAACAGATGAAGATTAGAAAGGTTGCATTGAAGACCGACGAAGCACCATGGAGCAACGTTCTACTTGGGTGAGTGTTTAGTATCGTGGCTAAGCAAGAAACAATCATCAATATCTTTATCTACATTCGAGGCAGAGTATATTGCAGCAACAACATGTTGTACACAAGTTCTATGGATGAAACAAACTCTGACAGATATATAGGTTGAGTATGATGAGCCCATTCCAATCTATTGTGATAATACAAGTGCCATCAGTATCTCAAAGAACCCAGTGATGCACTCCAAGAAGAAGCACATTCCAATCAGTTATCACTTTCTACGGGAACAGGTTGTAGAAAATAACATCAAAGTTGAACATGTGGGCACAAAAGAACAAGTGGCAGACATCTTTACAAAACTACTTCCACAGGAATCCTTTGAGTATATTCTCCAGAGACTCGAAATTATTTCTACTCCAAAATGAATGTTTTTGATTGCTTATCTTATATGTCTTAGATATGTTGAAATATTGTAACTACAAAGAGTATTCTAATTATTATTGATGTATTATTTATTAGATCAATCCCCTTTTACAGATTGATCATGTCGAGTATTGTAAATGACCAAATCCCCTTTTGTAGATTGCTCAAACCCTAATTGTAATAGGCAGAATAAGAAGTCGACCCCAGAATATATGAAAGTGGTTATAACCACCCAGAATGAGAAGTTGACCCAGCCAGAACATATTAAAGTGGTTATAACCACCCAAAAGAAGAAGTCGGCCCTGCGAGAGAAAAGACACCTCCATCCAAATGTGTCAGAATTGTATAAATAAAGAGGCTAGTGCCTCATTTAGACACACACTCACTTGTTCATCAAGAAGAAAGTTTGGAGCTGCAGTTGGAGAAGGAAGAAGAGAGAGAGAGGTTCATTCTTGAGAGAGGACTTTCTATATTTTTTTGAGTTATCTCTTGGCATTGTATTGACTATCTATATTAAGGAAATTTTTGCTGGGTTTTCTCCCCCATGAGGGTTTCCCAGGATAAATGATGTGTCTCTTGTGATTGTGTATTTCTTAGTGATCTTATCTATGATATTGTTATCTATTGAAATGCAAAGAACTCTAATA
>JASDQU010100223.1:309093-319608 GCA_032191745.1 Picea mariana | reverse complement strand
CATTGTATTGACTATCTATATTAAGGAAATTTTTGCTGGGTTTTCTCCCCCATGAGGGTTTCCCAGGATAAATGATGTGTCTCTTGTGATTGTGTATTTCTTAGTGATCTTATCTATGATATTGTTATCTATTGAAATGCAAAGAACTCTAATAATAGATTAAACCTTAACATGGTATTAGAGCTAAGCTAAAGAGAGCATCTTTCACAAGAGAAAGTGAAAAACGTCGATGTTTTTGTACATGCAAATTAGGGCTTTTTGTTGGAGAAGTATTTCATCCCCAAAACCATATATAAAAGTACGCCCTTCCTCAAGGATCACTTTGGAATCCTCAGTACAAATTTTTAGTGGCTAGATCTCCTAAAAAGTGAAACCCTAGTTTTCACCAGATACTAGAAAACTAGAAGTACCAGAGTACCAGAAGTACCAGAAAACTAGAAGTACCAGAAACCCAGAAGCACCAATCCAAAAATCCGTTGATCAATTTTGAAGGGGTAAAAGTTGGATTTTCAGAAATCTGACTGCACCAACTTACTCACCTCATCTCAGCGCATCTATCCACTGGATCAGAATTTCAAAATTTGAAGTTTGAAAAATTAGGGTTTCCTCATAAAACTCTCAGTTGCAGTTGTAGTTGCAGTCTCAGAACCAGTTGCAGTATCAATTGCAGTGCAATACTAGTTAAAGTATCAGCCGTAGTACCAGTTTTAGTCACCCTTGAAGTTTTTAAAGATTATATAATGATTACCATTGCTGCTGGATGGTGCCACTACCTACAAATGCTATCAAAGGTATGTACTCACATATGTTTAAATGGTTAAACTTTAAAGGGTATTTGCAGAAGAAGGGATCTCTTTCCATAGATCTAGAAGGATCTCAAGATCCAACACATTCAGAGGAATAATGCAACCCAGGTGTGATTATTTTGATATGCATCTATTTGTTATGACATTATTTTGATCAGTGTTGCATGTTGAAGATATGGTAAAATTATTAGATGGATTAAAGTTGAGATCATAGAGTTTATCCTCTAACCCAACCTCCTGTCAAGATAACATATTGTCTTAGTAAAAAATATAGGTTGAAGAAAGCACCCATCATCTTGAGTGAAGGAGACTTGGAAGAAAAGAAAGCACACTCATTCTTGAGGACAAGGCTCCAGATTCCAGGTTTGATTAATTAAGTTGATAAAGACTCAAAGTTGCACATGACAAGTTGATGACTACCCCTCCACAAGTAAACACTATAGTTGAGATAGAAGTCTTTGAAAAGTATTATACTTGGTAGCATGTGAGCATATTGAGGTAAATGCTTAATGTATTTATTTGCCTGATACAAGTAACATCTCCTCTAGGAGAAACCTCTTGTGTTAGTTCCAGGTTTCTGTGGAGGAATGTTTGATCACAACACTATAAGAGTGTTGACCTCATTTCGTATTGTATCTCTTAATTTTGATCTTTGCTTCAGACAAGCCACGAGTGATAGCTCTAAAGGAGATATTGTGATGATTGTTTGTGCTATTGCTTTAATTACTATTATCAAAAGAGTATTACTTTTGATTGTTGTTTTGTTGACCTTGCTCTAGGTCACAAGTGATAACCCTGAGGAAGCTATAGTGAAGGTTGCAGAAGGCAACGTATTAAATGAGACATGAAGAAGACTATGTACATGACCATATACACTCATGTACCAAATAAGATGAAGAAGAATCTATCTCTTGAGATTCATAGTATCTCATATGAAGACTGATTGAAAGGAGCAGAAGGCTCCAAAGATGACCGAACATTAGAACGGGAAGCATAACTCATTTGAAGCCTGACTTTGTATTCCACATATAGAATTGGTATTCAACACCAAGTATACCCTATAAGAGATGATGAAGTCCTTATAGACTCAGAATAAATCGAGAGTAAGACTGATCTCAGAAAGTATCAGATGAAGAGTCAACTTCCAGGACTGGGAGACAAATGTCGTGAGAAGACTAGATCGGAGATATGAAATCTCCTAGGAAGATTCCTTTGTTTCAGTGACAAGGAAGGAAGCTAGTCAGAAAGACTAGGATATGGATTCTTCTGTGAGAAGAGAAGTCAGTATTGACTTCCAATATTGATCTGTACAGATCAAATGTGTTGCATATGTACAAATCCTGATGTATGTCCAGAGGATTCTCCCAGCAAAAGGGAGAAGACTATGACAAGACACTTATTGAAGAAATAGTTCCAGTAATTATGAAGACAACCAAAACAACCATGATTCATATACAATATGAGATGCAGGGGGAGAAATCCCCATATTTAATATTGAGGGGCAGATGGTGCAGTATATTAGTTGGGTCATGTAGACATGACTACAATAAAAGGTAGAGTTAACTCCATGAAAGAAGAAGAGCTATCCTCAGTATCAGTTATTGAGCCACTCTCAGTTTCATATTAAACTATTTCCGTGATAGAATAAGAGGAGTTACTCTCAGATTCTAGCAGCCACAGTGAGAATGAGGCAGTCATTCTCAGCCTCAGAGAAGCTGCAGGTGTACAGTCCCAGATTCTAGAAGGAATAGTTGCAGAGAGAGTAGAGGACATACTGCCAGACAGTGAGACAGATAGTGTCTTGCAGAAAGCACATAGATATAGCACATGATTGTGTAGATTGAGTTGCAGCTGAGCAAGTGTACCAAATTGATACAATGTAATGAGAAAAATTGATTTGAAGATTGAAGACTCATGTTTTCTAGTTGAAGAAGGATTTGTACATGTTGAAGCAAGCTCCTAAAGCTTGATATGGCAGAATTGACAGTTTCCTGACAAGCTTGGGCTTTACCAAGAGTAAAGTTGATTCTAACCTCTACTTCAAGGTTATGAATGATGAGCTGGTGATATTTCTTTTGTATGTAGATGAATTATTCTTAACTAGAGAAGAAAATCTCGTCACTGAATATAAGAAGAAGCTTTCTTCAGAATTTGAGATGAAATACCTTGGCCTAATGCATTATTTCTTAGGTCTTGAGGTATGGCATAGCCCAAAAAGGATCTTCCTTAACCAAGGGAAGTATGTAGTTGAAATCCTAAAGAGATTTGATATGTTGGAGTGCAAGTCCATAAATACACCCATGGAAACGAAGTTGAAGCTTTTAAGTCGACACTTCATCAGATTTGATTGATACCATGCTGTATAGACAGATCATTGGATCGTTGATGTATCTGATGAACACCAAACCAGACATTTTTTTTGTCGTGAACACCTTGAGTTAGTTTCTGGTAGAACCCAAACATGTTCACCTAGTTGTTGCAAAACATGTGATGAGGTACCTTAAGGGTACATTATATTGTGGTGTCAGCTATGATGGAGATCATGATTTCACACTGAGTGGGTACACTGATTCAGATTGGGCTAGAAGTGTCTATGAAGAGCACTTCAGGATGTTTTTTCAGTTTGGGATCATCCATGATCTCATGGCAGAGTGGGAAGCAATCAAGTGTTTCTCTCAGTACAACGGAAGTAGAGTACATTGTCGCATGTTCTTCCAACTGTGAAGTTATATGGCTTCGGAAGTTGTTGATAGGTCTATTCGACCTAGAGATGGAAGCAACCATGATCCTATGTGACAACCAGAAAGGCATAAAGATGACAAAGAATCTTGTATTTCATGATAAGTCGAAACACATAGAGATCCGATACCATTACATCCATGAAATGGTGCAGAGAGGAACCATAAATCTCCAATACGTTAGCACAGATGAACAGGTTTCCGATGTGTTGACCAAGCCTCTATCTCGTGTAAAGTTTGAGCACTTTAAAGCTAAGCTAGGTATAGTCTAAAAGGACCTCCCTCGATAGGGGGAGTAGTGTTGTGATATGTCAGCCTAGTGTTGTGCTTCCAACTTAATTGTTGTGTCAAGATGCCAGCCCAGTGTTGTGCTTCTAGCCTAATTGTTGTGTTGAGATGCTAGCCCAGTTTTGTGCTTCCAACTTAATTGTTGTGTCGATATTCCAACCCAGTGTTGTTCTTTGAGCTTAATTGTTGTGTTGAGATGACATCCCAGTGTTGTTCTTCCATCTTAATAGTTGTGTTGAGATGTCAGCCCAGTGTTGTGCTTCTAGCTTAATTGTTGTGTTGAGATGCCAACCGAGTGTTGTGCTTCCAGCTTAATTGCTATGTTGAGATGCCAGTCGAGTGTTGTGCTTCCAAATTAACTATTGTGTTGATATTCCAGCTTAATTGTTGTGTTGAGATTCCAACTTAATTTTTTATGCCAACTTAATTGTTGTGTTGATATTCCAGCTTAATTGTTGATTCCATCTTAATTGTTGTGTTGTGATTCCAGCTTAATTGTTGTGTAGAGTGTCAGCGTAATTGTCGTGATGCCAAACTCATGCTGATGACATGATAGCCTCATGTTGTGATGATGTGCCAACATTGTGCTGTGATGATGTGTTGCCATCTTCGTGCTATGATGCTAGCCTCGTGTTGAAGACTCTCATCCTAGTGTTGATGTTGATGATGCTCCAGCCTTTGTGCTGTGATATTATTTCTTTTGATCTTGTATCATCCTTCTATTGTTATTGTTATTGATGATGAGGATGTATTAGTGTTATACTAATCCATGTTGATGTAGTTGATGATGATGATGCCACTTCAACCTCTTGTTGAATATGATGATGATGATGCCACTTAAACCTCTTGTTGAAGATGATGATGATGATGCCACTTCAACCTCTTGTTGAAGATGATGATGATGATGCCACTTTAGCTCCTGAGTCCGTTCTAAAGATGATGATGATGATATTATTTCAGCTTTAATGTTGAAGATGATGATGATGTTAACTTAGCCTCATGGCGACGAGGATGATGATGCTACTCTAGCTCCATGTTGTGTTGATGATGCTCCAACCTCTGTTTTGTTTTGATGATGAGAAAAAAACTTCTAATGATTTATAGATATGTCAGTCAGTGTTCCAAGATGTTGTTGATGATGATGCCCTCTCTCTCACCTAATGTTGTTGTAGAATACCCTTCTTGTTAAGGGGGAGTGTTGAAATATTGTAACTGCAAAGAGTATTTTAATTATTATTGATGTATTATTCATTAGATCAATCCCCTTTTGTGGATTGATCATGTTGGGTATTGTAAATGACCAAATCCCATTTTGCAGATTGGTCAAACCCTAATTGTAATAGGAAGAATAAGAAGTCAGCCCCAGAATATATTAAAGTGGTTATAACCACCCAGAGTGAGAAGTTGGCCCAGCCAGGATATATTAAAGTGGTTATAACCACCCAGAATGAGAAGTCAGCCCAGAAAGAATATATTAAAGTGGTTATAACCACCCAGAAGAAGAAATTGGCCCTGCCAGTGAAAAGACACCTCCGTCCACACGTGTCAGAATTGTATAAATAAAGAGGCTAGCACCTCATTTGGACACACACTCACTTGTCCATCAAGAAGAAAGTTCGAAGTTGTAGTTGGAGAAGGAAGAAGAGAGAGAGAGGCGCATTCTTGGGAGAGGAATTTCTGTATTTGTTTGAGTTATCCCTTAGCATTGTATTGACTATCTATATTAAGGAAGTTTTTGCTGGGTTTTCTCCCCCATGAGGGTTTCCCAGGATAAATGATGTGTCTCTTGTGATTGTGTATTTCTTAGTGATCCTATCTATGCTATTGTTATCTAGTGAAATGGAAAGAACTCTAATAATAGCTTAAACCTTAACAAGATGTACACGAGGAAGCACCATAAAGAGGATAGTTCAGGTTGGGAGATCAGACAAGTTAGTTAGGGGGAGCAGACCCAAATACAAAGATACATTTTCCATTGATAACAAAGGGGGAGAGATTTATTATATGCAGAGGACAGAGGCATGGTTCTAGGGGGAGCATTGGTCAAAGAGATATAGGCATAATTCTAGCGGGAGCATGAGTGATATGATTTTAGTATTGCATCAGACTGTTGCCATCAATGCCAAAGGGGGAGATTGTTGATTAATTGGGTTGGTTGTCATTGATGTCAACCCTTGAAGAAAGTTCGGTAGCGAATTTTGGTAGTGAATTACTGTACCACAAAGGTTTGGGTAATGGACCCAAGTTTGTTTTATGGATAATGGTATGATTTTTGATATATTTTCAGGCAAGAATATTCTATATGGATAGTACATGTCATGTCATTTCCAGTGGTATGTGGAACATCACATAACTCCTCATGGTTTGAGAGTTATGGCCTTACGAAGTTGAAGGACCCTCATATGATTAGCTTGAAGCCCCAAAAGGTCAAAGAAGTCAAAGTGCTTGCAAAGAAGAAATTATTTAAATAATAAAGTGAAGTGACAAAGTCAAAGAGGATTATTTAAATAATAAAGTGAANAAGAGGATTATTTAAATAATAAAGTAAATGGAGAACTTTCTAATTATAGAAAGTGGCTATAAGAAGGTTAACCCTAAAATGAGGAAAATGGGTTAAGTGGTCAAGTGGATATTAGATACATGGACAAGTGGAAAATTTGGCAAAGTTGGACATAGGCGACTATGTGGACAAAGTGGCCTAGAAGATGCTTCCAAGGAAGCTACTTGGAGAGTATAAATAAGAGGCAAGGCTCTCTCATTTCAATCACACTTGAGCATATTGAATATCTACAAGTGACTGAGGTAACCAAAGGATATCTAAGATGGATTTTAGAGGGAAGGTGAAGTAAAGAAATCCGAAATTCAAGGGAGGATAAATTCTTTTGATGATGTTTTCGAAGGTATGTTATTTACATGTCATCTAACCATTTTCGCAATAACATTTTTTCTAGAATTATTCAAATAGTAAAATTGAGAGGCCATTGATGAATCATATCCAAGTATCTTTGGTACAAATTTTAGCTTCTGGGTCTTTGTAGTTTTGGAGTTACACTCCGTGGAAAATAGGGTTTGTGGCTAGTCCTGAAACTAGTCTAAAACAAGTGTTTCGGGTAAAAATGTCATAACTTTTTCATAATAGATCCAAATTTAGTAAGAACAAATGTGTTGGTTAGAGTACAGTCTATAGTATTCTATGTAAAAGTTTCATATCCATACAACAAATATTCCGTGTGGGGCACGCTCTACAAGTTCGCTCTCTAGAATAAGCCAAAATTCAACAAGGTATGTCATTTTTGCTATTACTCCTTTTCTGAGAGGTTCCAAGTAGTGACACCTAGAGGAATTGCATAAAAAACATTGAATAACATTGTGTACTATTTTCAGATCTTATTCCTTACAAGTACATAGTTATGATTATTTCAAGTTAGCGTTGTTGACTAATCCAAAACTAGTCATGTGAGGATAAAGTAAAGTTTGATGAAAATGCTAGTGTCTTGTTGTTAAAGTTAAGGAAGATTTGAAGGTTGAGGTACAGGTTGGTGCATGGTTGATGCACTTATTTATGGTACATGTTGATTACAGGTTGAGGTACATTTTGATGCATGGTTGATACATGGTTCAGGTTATTGGTACAGGTTGCTTGGTGTAGGTTTATTGGTACATGTTTACAGTGGTATATCTCACAGTGATAGTGTGATAGTGGTTCCATCATTCTACTTATACGTCAGGGTGGTTGGATGGGGAAAGAGCAGGTGGTTTTAGCCACCTTCTGGTTGTATCCGGAGAACATAGGGGGTTGTAGCCTCCTTCTAGTTGTAGCCAGAGAATTGGGAAGTTGGAGCTTCTCTGAGGTTGTAGCCTGAGAAACTAGGGGGTTGGAGCCTCCTTCCAGTTGCAGCTGGAAAACAAAGGAAGTCGATGCTTCCAATAAATGTAATTCTTCAAGACATATAAGAAAATAATTATGTGTTTTTCTCCTGCTTTGAGTTTCCATGTAAAAGAACTAGTGTACTTTGTATGTGTATGATTGTTCATTTGTTCATTGTTTATTTAATCTGCAAATATTGGATGATAATGCTACATTGATATAACACTTGAATTATATGGTTCAAACGGATTAGATTTCCATATTACTGATTCACCCCCCCTCTTAGTAATCCAATAGGTATGTGGACCACTTTTTATGGAGGTCATTCTGGAACTTCCCATGTGTCTGTATAAACTGCAGAGGCTTCTGATTAGTTTGGATGATTGTCTCATTTCCCAGAATGTAATGTTTCCATTGACGAAAAGCTTGCACAATGGAATACATTTCTTTGTCATGGGTGGGGTATTTCTGGACAGTATCTAAGGGTGTCTCAATATGGTATGCTACTGGATGACCATGCTAAGTGAGAAATACGCCTACAACATAGTCGAAGGCATTAGTCTCAATCTCGAACAGTTGTTGCAGATCAGGTAAGGAGAGTACTGGAGATGAGCACAAGAGATGCTTCAGATCATCAAATGCTTAGTGTTGTGCCTAATGTTATTTTTATTCATATAAGATATGATCAATATATTATTACAATGATGAGTATTCCATATATAGGGAACATATGGTGACCATCCATGAAAGGATGTGTCCCTTGAATAATCAATAACTATTTATTATTATCATTTACTTATCATATATGATATTTAATAATCAATAATTATCTTATTAATTATTATTCTAAGAGAATGTCTTCCCAATGTTGTCCAAACATCAACACTCCCTCTCAACGAGGGATACATTCTGCATCATGCCAATCTTGTCTTTGAAGTATACAAACATCACCCTAGACTCATGACACTTGTCTGTCATTCTTGGGAGACATCTCTCTCCCACCTGAACCGAGGAGAAACTCCTTCTGTGGCTATCCATCTGAGACAACTAACTCTCTCTAATATTAGGCTCACTCTGGGTCCGCATGTAATAGCATATAGCACATTGAGTCTTTATAATTCCTTGTCAAATCACCATGACTAGGACAAATACCACACTAGGATATTTCACCAAAAGTACACACATGTGAGTGAATTTCATCCTAATGCTAATTGACACGTGGAAAGAACTTAAAGCACCTCCAGTCCATATTATTCCTTGTCATGATCAAGGAAGGACTACGTATGGGCCCATTTACCACAAGCGCACCTTTATGATAAATGTATCCTATCTCCCTTGGTCTGCAACCCAATCTAGGAGAAGTTCCTCCCAATGTTGAAACATTAACACTCCCTCTTAGCTAGGGAGGTATCTTTCCATAGTAGTACACAACTACTGTCTAGAGACACACAGTCTTCGCTAGTGGTACACTTGTTGATTGTGGAGCCTGATTATCTTCCTAATTCAGAGGTTTGTGTTTTCATCCATGTTTATACCCCATGAATACTTTACACCCCAGAAGAATGTACACTCATCCACACGGGGGAGTGTAGGTCGGGGTTACCCCCTGTTAGAATATGATGGATGTGCTCATTTTACCATAGACAATATCACTATTGTCACCCAACCATAGGCCGAAGCCACCCTCCGAGCACCTTAACCTTGACAGAGAATCACTCCGGAAGTAAACCCTAGGCTAGATAGTCAAACAAAGGGTATCGTACCTTTCTCTAAGGATAGCACACCAAACAAGAGATGATCAGATAGTCCAAACCATAACCAAGAGATAGTCCAAGCCAAAATGTAATCTACTAGTTGCAGCAGCTACAACGACAGCTCTCCTCCAAACTTGCGCACAAACTGGTTAACTGTTGTGTGCACAAGTGAGCTCTGCAGTTCTGAGAATGCCTGCTAGAATGAAGAATGACCTCCTGTATTTATACTAATTCTGGCTAACTTCCTGGGCCAACTTCTCATTCTGGGTGCCTATTTACTTAGTATATAATGTTTTTTATGGCCAACTTCTTCTCTTGGAGGATAATAACCTAATACAAATTATCCTCTTGAGTCGACTTGTCTTCTAGGGTTATTAGCCAACTCATTAGGGTTTCTTCTTGCTTCCCAGAATACTCTATTATCGTCAGGTTTACACATGGAGGTAAATACCTCCCGCAAATACCACAATATCAACACTCCCTCCTAGATAGGGAGGTATTGAAGACAATGGTCTTGAGCACAAACATACTATTGAATCAGTAGCATCATCATAGTCGTACAGACTATCTCAAGATTAGATCATCATTATCAATGTCATCAATTGCATCATTTCTTGAAACCATACTCCATTTGAGTAATCAAACATGATGTTGGATAAGTCACTCACTCCATAGAGTGACACAAGAACCATTCTTCTAATCCAGACATATGTCTTAGAAGAATAGATGTTCTGGACTATTTTTCGTCTGAGAAATTTCTATCCATCGATCATCCATCTAGCTAATAATCATTTCCAACACTGTTGATAGTCTTCAAGGTAATTGGAACAATATCATTTAATAGAACACAATTGTATCTATCCATAGTAGTACACAACTACAATCCAATGGTACACTACCACACCAAGTAGCACACAGATACTTGATCAATGACATATAATCACAATCAGTGGAACACATCCACCATAGTAGCATACATCTACTGTCCAGAGACATACAGTCTCCATAACAATCATCTAATATCAACCTGCACAGAAAACATTGTTATGATATAAACTGAA
>JASDQU010100223.1:287312-300479 GCA_032191745.1 Picea mariana | reverse complement strand
TTCAAAAGTAATGTAAAGTGTTATGCAAAACAAATTAAACATATAGTGATGAGAAAGGACGTTGTATACCTTGAGGTGATCAGATGAAGTGATAATATGAGTCTAAATACAGGTGATGAAGGGTATAACAATGGCAAAAAGTATGAGCAAAAAGGTACAATATGTGGTCCCAACAACAACCACATCGAGCTTGGTATGCAAGGATTGATGAACACATGATGATTTTTGGGCTTCAACAAAAGTGTTTTCGATCCCAACCTGTACTACAAAACTTTTAATGGTGAGTCGTTGATTTTGGTCCTCTACGTTGATGATTTATTCCTCATTGATACAAAGAGCTTTATTGTTGAATGCAAGTATGCATTGGCCTCTAAGTTTGGGATGAAGGAAATTGGTATGATGCACTACTTCTTGGGACTAGAGGTGTGGCATAGAATTGATGAGATCTTCCTAAGTCAGGGGAAGTACACAGTTGAGATATTGACGAAGTTTGGGATACTGAACTTGAAGCCTGTGGCTACACCAATGGTGACGAATCTAAAGAAACTAAGTGTGTCTTCTTTCGATTCTGACAAAATTGATCCGACTTTGTACATACAAATGATTAGATAATTGATGTATCTGGTTAACACCAGACCAAAAAATTTCTATGCAGTGAGTGCACTTAGCCATTTTATAAGTCAATCGAGATAGACACACTAGATTGCTGCAAAGCATGTGTTGAGATACTTGCGAGGCATAGTTGGACATGGTCTAATATATACTTCCAGTATTGATATGATATGGAAAGAATATATTGACTCTGATTGGGCAGGGAACACAGTGGACAGATGGAGCATCTTCGGGTGTTGCTTCACTTTGGGATCTTCCATGGTTTCCTGGTGTAGCAAGAAACGAACTTCAATGGCTTTGAGAAAAACAAAATCATAGTACATTGCATTAAGTATGACAATGTGTGAAGCATTTTGGCTTCACAAGATCCTTGCATATTTATCCAAACATGTGTTGGATTCCACCATTACTCTTATGGTAACCAAAGTTGTGTGAAGATTTCAAATAATCTAGTGTTTCATGACAAATCGAACCACATTGAGATAAAGTACCATTACATCCGATACATGGTGCAGAGAAAGTAAGTATTGGTGCAGTACCTTCCTATATATGAGTAGGTTGTTGATGTTCTTACCAAGCCAGGATGAAGTTTAAGTACTTCCATGACAAACTTGGCATGGCAAGGAATGCCTCCCTCTCTCAGAGGGAGAGTTGATGTTTGGATGTTCCTGAGACATTCTCCAGATCGTACTCCTCTGTGACTGAGTTGAGTTGATATGTGATGAAACTTATCCGAGAAGGGATAAGTGTGTTTGGGCTTATAAGCAACATCCCTTCTGGAGAGAACATGAGGACACGTCTCATGTGGAGAGCACATGAGGACATGTTAAGGGAGTTCACCCTTGACGTCATACACTATGGGAGTTAACCCTAGTGTTTATAAAGGGTGTAGCCTCTAGAAGTCCACATGGGAGTGCCATGTGTGACAAACATTCTCCAGATCATACTCCTCTATGAATTGATTTGATTTGATCTGTGTGGAAACTTATTCAAGAAGGGATAAGTGGGACACTTATTCGAGAAGGGCTACATGGGACACTTATTCAAGAAGGTATACATACATTTGGGCTTATAGCCAAACGTCCCATGTGGAGAGTGTTAGTACCATGTAAATATATTCGATTGTCAAAGCAGACGACAATGGTAACTATTTTAATCGGCTTTAGAGCTGAGGCACTAGACTACTCAACTCATAGAGGGCTCTCTCGTGTCACTGACTATATCCATAGAAATCATGGGCTAGATTTGGTTTGTTTTGGGGTTTTGTTGTTGGGTAACTTGAGGAACAAAGATGAAATTTAGGCTATGGAGTATGGAATGAACAATGCATGGTCAGAAAATTTGAACTATCAAGAGGAAAAGGCTAATTAAGGAAATGAGTCTGAGTTTGATAGGAAATTTGCATGGCATTAGAGGAAAAGGAAACAAATAACCACATCTGATCATATTAAAATGAATTCAGAATTAGTTAAGAAGAAAAAGACATAATCTAAATTGCTAAGCCAAGAGCATCTCAGAGATGAATTCTGGGTTTTTAATTCTCTAATTCAGACAGAAAGAAATGAAAATGAAATATAAGCTTATAGGAAATACATACTATAAAGGAAAACAAGACTCATATCACTGCCAGTTAGAATCTTTTCCTAAACATTCCAAGATTTGCTTCTACATTTATATATTCATTTGAGTCCCAAAATTTACAAAAGTCTTCTTGCACAGAGGGAAGGTTCCCTCTCCCCCCTTTCTTTCTCGAGATGATACATATATATAGAGAAATTGCCAATGGAATTCAAAACGTTCAGACTTCCCCCTATTTCTAAATATAGAGATAAGTTACAAAAGAAAGGTAATGATTCATAAGAACAGTTATCCTATTTTAAAGGGATTTTTAAGAGCAAGTCTGTCATATCTAGGGCCCCTTTCCTCGACTGCCAGCTGTCCAAAATTTGTCGAAATGTACTTAATTTTACCCGAGGAATGATTCCAGATTAGCGATCTCCTCCTTTAGAGTATCCAACCAGATCGGTTGATTCTCTCCAACACTTTCAACCATTTCAACTATGGTTTCTTTCTTCTGTCGCTTGCTCCGTTTCTTTTTGACAACTCACCTATTGATGACTAGATCTCTCATAATGGGATTTATCCTGACTTCCAATTTTTAGTCTGTAGCAGGTTCTGTGTGGAATTTAGTTGTTAATATATGTGCAATTACCCTTTCCTTCTTACTCGTAGGTAAATCTTCCATGTTGCCTGAATGACCAGTTTTACTAGATATAGATTTGTCCATGTATCTCAATTCCGTGGTCATCGAAATGATTTCACAGAGATTAGAGAGTCGAGAAAGTTGGATATTACTTCATTCATGGATGAGATGATGCCACCATACTTGAGAATTGGTAGTTATAGAGTCCCAATCATGAGTCACTAACAGATTCACTTACAAGTACGTTGGTTTTCCAAGCTCGGCTAATCCATTTCAAATGATTAGATTTTGAGTTCGTTACATGGCAGCGTTCACCTGACATCATACGGTTGTGAAGTACTGAACGAGTGAAACAGGGTGATTTTGACCAACCGTCACCAATCCCACGAGTGGTTTATTTGACATATTGAAACACGTGACATCAGGACTTTGGCGAAAGTGGTTTCAGGCAACCCGCCTTTCCCCCCGATGTATATCTGGAGGCACCGCATGTCCATTTTAAAAACCACAAGGGTTTTCCCCAATCCGCTCTTATATGGTTAAGTCCCGTGCAAGTCCATCGCCCGATAGGGACTCTAGCCATTGATCTGGGTCGTTTTATAATCGGCAATCTGTCGAGCTATACCTCTTGCGCCTCTACTATATTCATCCATATGGTGCAAATATGTCCTGGTCCTCCAAACTATCAAGCTTCCGCGATGATGTAGTTCTTGCTAAATTACAAAGGCTTGGATCTTGTCTAAAAATTGTTATGGTGATAACATAGGCTCCAACTAGGGATGATATCCTCCCCGTGAGGTAGCAAAGAACTGGTAGACCCGGTGCCTGATCGATTGGGCCACTCCCAGAGAAGGTGTGCGTACCCTGCTGCCACTATGTTACTAGTGTCTGCTGAAAACCAAGCTCTGTGCACTGCTTCTGACTGGATGTTGGACATTGAGTTTATTATTGAAACTAACTGTATATAGTACTAAAAACCCAAACTGAAAAAATGCTTGACCAACAAACTTATTTGCACACTCCTATATACCCTAAAACTACTGAAAATAATACTCAATTGAGTGATGCTAAAGTGCCAATGCAACCAATCAAGCAATTGGCTTCCTGATTTTTCTCCGATCACATCTTTCTTAAGTAGGCAGACAAATGTAAAAGATGGCAGCTAAAAACACAAGTTGAATCCAAAACTTGAGATTATGAATGAAACAAAATCCTCCTTCACTGAAGACTGTAATAGGATGGCCACGAGATCTTGAAAACCATGAAAATTCATTTCTTCTTGATGAGAAAAGACATAAAGACAAGCCTCTTTCATAAGTGTTTGTTGCTCATACTCAATTTATTCATCTCTGCGAACATTTTCAAATGAAATGGAAGTAATAGGTTTGTATAATTTTCCATGCATATCGACAATTTTTTTTATACATTCTTGAACATATTCAAATGTGACAACCACATTATGTGCATCCTCTTGTTCATCAAACACTTCTAATTTGGTTTTATTAAACTTCTGGGAATTTTCTTGAGGACTGTCATTCTGACTTTCAAATGAATGAATGGAAATAAATTATTGTTCATGACCTTCTTGTAAATGTGAAAAGATAATATCATGAACTATTTCATAGTCTATAATTCCCATGGATGTATTTTCAAAACCATGATTTTCAAATGAATCAAATAAAACAATTGCTTCTTCACTATCTTTCTGTATTTTTGATTGGAAAGTGGCATACATTGTTTTGTTTCTTTCTTGAAACTCTATGTCATTTGTTTGTTCATTGCTTGCAATCTCCATAGATGCAGTTTCAGAATCCTCATCCATGTCTAGGCCACTTAGAAATTCAATCACCATGTCATTATCAGGGGAATAAAAACAACCTTGAAACACTTTATCATGCGGGAAATATTGTTGAACATCCACCCTGGTTTCAAATGAATGGAAATGACCTTGAACAGTAATATCGAAAAAACATTTTTCTTCATTTATAGACTGCAAACTAGATTTGATGTTTACCTCATTTTTATCTTGGGCATATTTCTGAACTTGCTTGTCTTCGATTTTGTCTTCGACAGATGGTTGTACTCTAGGACTGATAGCATCCTTTATATAGCAAGTAATAGGGTCACTAGACCCATGAGAAGAGTGTTTCAAGACCTTACCAATCTAGTCCATTTGTTCATTGTGGCCCCGCATTATCATGAATTCATTTGCCTCAATGATAATCCGAGGATTCTCCTTCAACAACTTGAATGCAACAAAACATAAAGGAAGAGACTCTCCTTCAATTGTCCTAACACCTTGTTCTTTGTAATTGTGATATGCAGGTTGATTTTTCTCCCTATACTTCTCAAAATCATCTTCAATATCAGATTCATTCTCATATTTGTCATACACAGGCAAATACTCATATTTTTCATTCTCATTTTTTTCTCCCTTGCTTTCCATGGGATGGATCAAATACTGAATCAACATCTCCCCTTCCAACAAGTGGAATGCAATCCTCCGCAACATCATTGGCACTAGGAATTTCAAGAGGGATTATGATATTTTCCATTTTATGCTGAGGGTTCCAATCAACTATTTTTTGTGTAGCATTTGATTCTTCATCCCAAGTCTGTTCACACGCTTGAATATTGTGTTGAATGTCCTGAGCATCATTAAACATCTGTTGCAGGGACTTAGGTATTCTTTCCATCAGGAGGAAAGACAATTCTGGATGAAGGGCAATTGTATAATAGAGCATGGCGACAACTTCAGAGGGTTGAATTTCTTTAGACAACTTATAATAGATGTTGGAAAACCTCCTATTGAATACATAAATAGTTTCATTGCTCTGTCTTCCCAAATCATAGAACTCAGCAAGTTGTAGATCTAAAGATTTCTTCTTGCCCCAGAACTTTAAAAAGACCTTCTTCAATTCCTCCCATGAGTTGAAGGTTTTTGGGTGCAAATGTTTAAACCAGTCTTTGGTGTCTCCTTTCGAGGATTGAGAGAAAGCTCTCATACACACATCATCATGGTCAATCTCAAATAAATCTAGAAAATGCTCAAACCCTTGAATGTGCTTTTCAGTTGAGATGATATCAGATTCTCCATCAAACACAGGTAGATACTCATAGTAATTTGTAGGGAAATCTTGAAGGTCTTAGGGTAGATTTAAGGGTATGTATCTATGTCGGGCCTTGGGGGATGTTGGAACAAGCACTGAGGAATAAATATCAACCTGGGATTCATGGGGTTCATCAACTTAGTCATGTTCATTACATGGCCCAGGTGGAAATGTTTCATCAAAACCAGTGATGAGGTGAGGGTATGCGTGTGCAACATTAAAAGGAGGAAATATAATTGCAAGTCTTTCATCATCGTCATTAAAATACAATAGGTAAAGGAGAATTTGTTTGGCATGTTCAAGGAAGGAACAAAGGCAACTTAAAATGAATAGTAAAATGCTTTGGAAGAGATCCCATTTTGAGTACCTGTTTTCTTTCATGCAGTCTTTCTTATCCCATGTCAACGGTCTCATCGTTTAGTGAAGTCTGTGCATTGCACTTGAAGTACTCCTAGTGGAGTCGCCAATAATGTTTTGGAAATTGGATTCTTCATAAAGAGTGGAGTCGCCTTAAAAATTCAGGATCCTTCTGCCAGTGGAGTCAATTTCTTACAAGTTTTTGATGTGTGGAGTCGTCAGAGCAGAAAAACATCCAATATGTTCCTAAGTGTATGCTTCTCTTGTTAGAACCCTATATAATAGGGAAATCAATATTCTGACTAATATCTATCTATTTCAGGCATTACGCTTTTGCTCACAACGCACAAAAAAGATGTAAAAGTGGAAGAAATCTCTCAATTCACCTCAGCTGTTATCACACAGGAGTTTTTGTTTTCGGTAGTTAAAGAGTAGAGTCTCATGTTATGTTAGCTACTGAAAGAGAGAAATTTTGGTCGCTTAGAATCCAATTTTTTGTGTACCCGTAGCCACCGAAAGCCTATAGCTAGATTAAAAAATGGCTCTTTGATCTTCATATTTATTATCCTGGCCTTTGTATTTCTGTCTTTTCTCAGGCATTTTGGAATTTTTTCGAGTTTTCTAGCCCGTGGACACATCATGGGGCATATTCTTTAGTGGTTTTCGAGCTTCTACCCTGAATTTGGGTTTTTTTTGTTTTATGTGTTTTTCATCAAAACTTAGCCTAGAGGCCAAGTTTACGCTTCAGCTCCATGCAACCTGCCACACAACAACACAACGCATGTTAGGGGTTAGCACGCAACACCATACAATACAAAGCCTAACACCCAACCGCCAAGGATCGGACCAAGTCATAAGTGAGAATCCCATGGGAGTACATGCCAGTTTTTATGGTGAACACCATAATTTGCCAAGTAAGGGGTTTGTGTGGAAGAATCTAATCACCATATTGTTAAAGAATAAATCCAAGTGTTAAATAGAGGATGCATAGAGGTCAAATTTAGTTTGTCAAACTACGCAAAGTGCCTGAGAGCAAGCTCAATAAGCTACCGAATAGCCACGTGGCCATTTTCTCTTGTTGAAATCAAGGGCGTTGAAAGATGAAGATGACCATAGATTACTGGTGTACAAGTGTCAGCGCTTGTACAAAGCATTGACAAAATATAGTGATAGCGGTCGAACGCCAAGTGTGATACCAAACCAAAAAACCTGAGATCCAAATGTCTTCCAAATAGCCAAATGAAAGTGTCAACTTGGGTTTCTAGGTGTCAAAGCAAGTTATCATGCATTGATTTGCAAATCCACTAGTTATTGATGAGGGGTTTCATCCAAAGTTATCTGATTTCGGTCTTGAAATACTTTGTCCAGTTGGAGATAAGAAACATGTCTCTACAAGAGTAATGGGAGAATGTGGTTATTGTGCTCCAGATTATGCCATGAAAAGAACATTAAATGTGACGTCTCTACATTTCTGTGCGAGCTGATTTCAGACACCCTGTGCACCCAAGAGTTTTCTTTTATCATTAAATCCTATGATGTCTATCAAAAAGATCATGAAAAGCCTAGTGGATGCCCTATATTTCCTTTCTTCTCGGCAAATGCAAGAGGTCGATTCCTGTGAGGCAACTTGCTTGAAAAAGCTCGACATTCACACATTGTTCTATGGATTGATTGTCTAATTTGCATATGACAATGGTCAGTATTGATCTTGGAGTTCTTGATTTTATCAGAGAATGATTTGATAAAGAAATTTGTTGCATATTTTTTCAGATATGACAGGGTTTTCAGGTATATGTCCATGTATGAGATGGATTCCTCTCAGTTAGGAGATGGTGGCGAATGAGATTTGAATTGTTTAAAATCCCTATAGTAGATCCCTCTGTAAGAGAAGATCTATTAGAATTGATCATAGTAAAATATGCAAGGAAAGGTATTTTCCTGTGCAACAACTATGATTTCATGCAAGATACACAGTCAAGATAAATGATTGCTATGAATTTCCTTTGCAACTTGAGCTCGATAGAGATAAGGGATAAGGTCTTGTTATGTAACAAAACCCGTGAATGCTGAAACAAAGAGAAAATAGGTGACAGAGCATCTATTAATGAAGGAAGAAGATATACATCTCCCATTACTCAGTTGTCAGAAAAATTTGATGAATCAAGCAGATAAGAGTGTAGATGGCTAAATTGATTACAAATTTGCAAGCTGGAGGACATAATTCATTGATTTTTCTTTCACCTGGCACATTTTACTTCCAAGTTGGCCCATGTTTGAAGGGTCAAATATCAAATCCTGCATATTGGGATATAAACCAATTTGGAAAATATTCTGTACCAAATTTTAAGCAAATTTTTTCTATTCTTAGCCAAGGAGGATTTTCAATCCCTTAGTCCAAGGAGAATCAATTTTGAAAGAATTTCTTCCAGATCACAAGTGGCAGAGATTTCCTATATTTCAGGCAGTGGTTAGAGAATAGATTCTCCAGCTGGCAGCAAATTCATGACAACCAAGCAACCGTTTTTAAATTTAGTTTTCCTTTAATTTACTGTTTTGTTTGTTTTAGGAGACAGTTTACAGGTGTCGAGATGATTGTAACTGTTTTCTATTTTTAGAAAGCAGAGATAGAGCTCGAGTCTTTTTTAGGGCTGAAGGCATTTTTTCTATATAAGCACATGTAAAAAATGATTTTTGATAGTGGGGTTCGACCTGTGAGGTGTGTTTTCTTTTGCTGGACCGTGGGCTTTGCCATTCCAGAAAACTTTTTATGTAATCTTTAAATGATTGATCAGTAATGGGCATGTTGTTGATAGGATTCTTATGCAGAGGTGTTGGTGGCATTTCCTTTTCTCTGTTAAGTATTTTTCCAGTTATCATACCACTTGTTTTCAAATTCTTATTGTCAAAGGATAGTAATAGAGCAGAATTTATTGGTGAAATACTCTGCATATTATCTTTTGGTAATCTTTATGTTTCTCTTCTAAAATCTCAGTTTAGGAATTATTAACTACTCCTTTTCTTGGTTTTCTCCTCCCCTATTTCTTCCTCATTTGGCATCATTCAAACTTAATTCAATCCAAGATTTCCACTACCTTTACCTGTGTAGGAGATTTGTCTAGATATAAGAGTGAATCATATATTTAAGTGAAGAACCCATTTTCCTAATGGCCCTCCTTGTTGTCCCAAACCAGCCATTTAAAAACCAAAAACCCCGATCCCTCATAACTAGCCTAATATTCTATTCCAAACCAAGCTAAATCATACAGAGAGAGTCCTCTCTGACTCTTGGAGGGCTAGATCCAAGAATCCAAGTGGTTGAAACAGTTACCTCTGTCAATTTCTCCCTCAGCCTGAGAAATTACAGAGCAATAACAACTCTCAGACCTTAGAACTCAACCATGTCGTTCTTCCCAGGGAACATTTTTCAATTTCATCCTCGGTAACGACGCCAGAATGTTAGCACCCTATAAATCTGTTCGGCTCTCAAAGAAGATGACACAAGTAACTATTTCAACCGGATTTAGAGCTGAGGCACTAGCCTACTCAACTCAGAGAGGTCTCTCTCGTATCACTGGGTATATCCATAGAAATCATGGGCTAGATTTGGTTTTTTGGGTTTTTTTTTGTTGGGTAACTTGAGGAACAGAGATGATATTTGGGCTATGGAGTCTAGAATGAACAATGCATGGTCAGAAAATTTGAACTATCAAGAGGAAAAGGTTAATTAAGGAAATGATTTTGAGTTTGATAGGAAATTTGCATGGCATTAGAGGAAAAGGAAACATAGAACTGCATCTGAGCATATTAAAATGAATTCGGAATTGGTTAAGAAGAAAAAGACATAGTCTAAATTTCTAAGCCAAGAGCATCTCAGAGATGAATTCTGGGTTTTTAATTCTCCAATTCAGATAGAAAGAAATGAAAATGAAATATAAGCTTACAAGAAATACATACTATAAAGGAAAACAAGACTCATATCACTGTGAGTTAGAATATTTTCCTAAACAGTGCAAGATCCTCTTCTGCATTTATATATTCATTCGAGTCCCAAAATTTACAAAAGTATTCCTGCACAGAGGGAAAGTTCCCTCTCCCCCCTTTCTTTCTCGAGATGATACATATATAGAGAGAAATTTCCAGTGGAATTCAAAACGTTCAGACTTCCCCCTATTTCTAAAAATAGAGAGAAGTTACGGAAAAAGGGAATGATTCATAATAACAGTTATCCTATTTTAAAGGGACCATTAAGAGAAAGTCTGTCATATCTGGTGCCCCTTTCCTCGACTGCCAATTGTCCAAAATTTGTTGAAATGTACTTAATTTTACCTGAGAACTCATTTCATCTTAGCGATCTCCTCCTTTAGAGTATCCAACCAGACCAGTTGATTCACTCCAACACATTCAGTCGTTTCAACTATGGTTTCTTTCTTCTATCGCTTGCTACATTTCTTTTTGACAACTCGCCTATTGATGACTAGATCTCTCATAATGGGATTTAGACTGACTTCCAATTTTGAGTCTGTAGCAGGTTTTGTGTGGAATTTAGTTGCTAATATATGCGCAATTACCCTTTCCTTATTACTCATAGGTAAATATGCCATGTTGCCTGAATGACCAGTTTTATTGGATATAGCTTTGTCCATGTATCTCAATTTCATGGTCACTGAAATGCTTTCACAAATATTAGAGAGTCAAGAAAATTGGAGATTACTTCATTTATGGATGAGATGATGCCTTCATACTCGAGAATAGGTAGTTATAAAGTACCAATCATGAGTCACTGACATATTCACTTACAAGTACGTTGGTTTTCCACACTCGGATAATCCATCTCAAATGATTAGCCTTTGAGTTTGTTGCATGGCAATGTTCACATGACATCATACGGTTGTGAAGTACTGAATGAGTGAAACTGGGTGATTTTGACCAACCATCGCCCATCCCATGAGTGGTTGATTTGACATATTGAAACATGTGACATCGGGACTTTGGCGAATATGGTTTCAGGAAACCCTCCTTTTGCCCCGATGTATCTCTGGAGGCACCACACGTCCATTTTAAAAATCACAAGGGTTTTCCCCGATTCTCCCTTATATGGTTAAGTCTCGTGCAAGTCCACCACCCAATAGGGACTCCAACCATTGATCTGGGTCATTTTATAATCAACGGTCTGTCAAGTTATACCTCTTGCACCTCCACTATATTCATCCATACGCCGCCAGATATGTCCTGGTCCTCCAAACTATCAAGCTTTCACGATTATGTAGTTATTGCTAAATTCCCAAGGCTTTGATCTTGTCTAAAAATTGTTATGGTGATAACAAATAGAACATGAGGAAATGTCAAGGGAGTTGACCCTTGACATCACAAACTATGGGGAGTTGACCCTAAGTGTTCCTAGAGGGAGTAGCCTCTAGAAGTCCATGTGAGAGAGCCATGTATGACAAAAAGTTTTCTACTATGGTGGTAGTGTTGTTAGAAAAATAGGATCGCGGAGCAATAAAATAAAACAAATGTGGAAATAAAACACAAAAGATACATAATACAATAGAGGCATAGATATACGTGGTTCGCCCAATGTGGGCTACGTCCACCAAAGAAATTGCTAGGTCCTTCCTTTATTATTACCCAAAAAATGAAGGGATACAACCTACAACACACCCGCTGTAACTTCCTCTTCTTTCTCTCACAGTCTCCTCTCTCATAATACAATATTCACAATGATACCTAGCTGCAATAAATTTCCCTCATAAAAGAGGGTTTCCTTCTAGGGAAAAAAACCCTAACATAAATTCTATCTTCAGATCTGTGACCTTATAATGAACGATCTAGATTTACAATGAAATTACAATATACATTTACAAGGCAATTTTTCCTTCGGGGGCCCTCTTTCCCCCAGACTCCATGGGTAACCCCCCCTGTACTCCCCTACGTGGATGAGCGTACATTCTTCTGGGGTGTAAAGTCTTCATCGGGTATAAACACAACTGAAAAAAAAGACCTCTGAATCAGGAAGATAATCATGCTCCACAACCAACAATCTCCCACTTGGAGACTGATCTCAACAAATCCACTGTTGTTGTATCTGCTGGACTATGAACCTTCTTGGACCTGGAAAATTTCTCATCTTAACCTTCATGCTCGAAGATCAACTGAAACTGAGCAAGAACTCAATTTCTCCTTGGTTACTCCCTTTGTTAACATGTCTGCAGGATTTTGTCTAGAGTGTATCTTTTCCAACTTCAAATGTCCATCTTCTAAGACGAATCGTATGAAATGGTACCTCGGCTATATATGATTAGTATTCAAATGGAAGGCTGATTTATTTGCAAGATGAATGGCACTCTCACTGTCACAGTACAACCTGCTATTCTCCTGCTTCTTGCCCAATTCCTCCATAAACCTCTGTAACCAAATCATTTCTTTACTAGCCTCTGTAGCAGCAACATACTCTGCTTCTATTGTTGAAAGTGCAACAACATTTTGTAGTTTCGAAATCCAACTTATTGTTGTTCCACCTATAGTAAAAACATACCATGTGGTGCAACTCCTGCTGTCTTTATCACCTTCCATATCTGAATCAACATATCCTTGTAGAAACGTGTCTAAACCTCCAAAACATAATGCATGAGTAGCAATACCTCTCAAATACCTAAGAATCCACTTTACTGCCTCCCAATGTTCTTTACTTGGATTTTTCATATACCTTCTCACAACTCCCACTGCATGTGCAATGTCTGGTCTTGTACAAACCATCTCATACATCAATCTTCCAACTGCTGATGAATAAGGTACCCTAGACATGTATTATGTCTCCTCCTGTGTCTTGGGACACATTTCCTTAGTTAATTTGAAATGGCTGTCCAAAGGTGTACTAACTAGTTT
>JASDQU010100223.1:254607-266528 GCA_032191745.1 Picea mariana | reverse complement strand
CTGCACTTCTCCAAGTGTTCCATTGGTGCTCCCTGTCCATCATACTTTTTCTTCTTGTTTCTTTTCTGTTCTGCACCGAACCTTATGTGCAGTAGTCGCTTACAATGGTACCAATATGGGATTGTCTCTTTGTGTGCACCCCACCATATTGCAGGTGTGGCCTTGAGTGCTATATCAAGTGATAAGAGTCTCTGATTCTCTAAAACTTCATCTTCGTACTGTGCTAATAATACTTCTAGATGATTTACTCTGTGGAAATTGGGTGGTTCTCTTATCTCTATGCCTACCCATCTTACTGCGCGGTCTATTCATGCACATCTTCTAGTGGAAAATTCATGTAGCATTTGTTACCAGTTCTCTAAATTGATATCTGAGTCCGTTGCACATGAAGTAATGATCCACCAACTAAGTATCCCATCTGCAGTTGGGTTCACGTAATCCTCATCGCGTGTAGTTGTTATGTACAACTGGTTGATTTCCTCTAAGTATAAGAAAGTGGGTTCTACAAACCTTTCCCCTTCTAATGGGTCCAATGGCATGATGAACCTATATTCACCTGACTCAAATGTCATTTTTCATGTCTTCAAATTGATTATGGCCTGGTTGTCAAACGCCCAATCCAAACCAAGCAACGCTGGATATGGTGTTGTTTCGTCCACTATTTCAATCACTTCAAAGTTTGCTTTAGTGTGCACTCCATCTAGGTCTACTATCACTCCTTTCAGTCTACCAATTGGTAGGACTCTGTGTTGGTTTGCTAGTTTCAGTTGAATAGGTGAATATCCTAATGTGGGCTCTCCCATAAATTTCCATGTCTTCTTTGGTAATACATTAACTTCAGATCCTAGATCTAGTATGATATCTTCCATGTTGAAATCTTCGATGTTGGCATTCAGTCCGAACTCCCTACTTATTCTTATCCTTGTATGTAGGTGATTGACTGTTTTTTGTTCTAGTTTTCATTCTATCTCTATACTACATATTTCTAATATGTTTTGCAATATTTTGACAGATGATGGATCATTCAATACTTTTACACATGATTGCAAAAAGCCTTTGATTGTACTTACTTGTCCCATGGGTTTCATTTCATTGGTATGATCCAATAATAGAGGCATCTCGTACTCTGGTGCTTCCTTGCTTTGCCACGTAGTTGAAGTCAATGCAATGTTGTCCTTCTGAAATACTTGTTTGTCTTGCTTAAATATATTCTTCTCCTTCTGTGCGTCGAACTGCTTCCTTGGTTTGACATTCTTCTTCACCCACTAGTGTTGTACTGGCTCTTGTCGGACTGCATCGTTTCCTATTTTAGATCCTCCACGGGTAACTATGTTGATGTTTCGTCCTTCATCCCTTGCTTCAGCTGAAATCCATTGAACATTCTAGTTGTTCTGGTTCCTCTTTTCTTGGATCTTTACTAATAGTGTCAGACATTCTTCCGTATCATGGTCCGATGTGTGACAATACATACACATTGTTGGTGGAAGTGGACATTCCCTTGCATAATGTCCCAGTTGTTGACAATTATGACATACCACTGGTCCTCTACCTCTTCCAAAACCTCCTCTCGCTCGTCCTCCACCTCTATATCCCGCTCAATCTCCTCTCGACATGTTATACCGAGGCGCTTAATTGTACTGCGCGGTATTGTACTGAGGTTGTGTTGTGTTGTACTGTGGCTGAGAAGTATTATATGGTTGTTTCATAGTATTATACTGTTGTTGTGCAGTGTTGTATGGGGCTAGAACGTGGTTAAATTGTGGTGCGAATTTCCCAGTCTTTATTTCTGCCTGCACTCTATATGCATCTGATGTCCTCTCTCACATCAAATCCATAGTTCTACAATATTTGTCATCGTGTCCCACTGACTTGCAAAAGTTTCAATATGAACTCTTTAGGACTTTCTGGTATTTCTACATCATTGGGCAATGATATGGATCGTGGCCTGGTTTCTTACAGATTTTGCACCATAGTCCTCTTGTTGGTAAGAGATTTGGCATTCCTACTACCATATACTACGTGAATGTTGGACATTCGTTCTTGTGGTGTCATTCTGTCCTGCATGTAGTACACCAAATGACTTATCGTTTGTCCTTACTTTTATTCTAGTTTAGCTGGAACGTTAATTTATTCAAATCCTCCCTCCGTTCTTCAATGGCTAGTTTTGTCTGCTGATACTGGTTTTCTTCCAGTTGCAGGGCTACCTGTAGAGCCTTTGCTTAGGTCTGAAACTTCTGTTGTCACAATGGGTATTTTAAGTGTGGTAGCAGTGAATTGACGAACAGGTGCCTATACTGCATATCAGTCATGAGATATTTCAACTTTCCTTTCAGTCACTTGAATCTCTGGTCAATTTCCCATACGGATTCTCCTAGTTTTTGTCTAATTTCGATCATCTCGTTCATGTACTGATCTTATGAACTTGGCTTCTAGAACTCATTTATCAGTAATTTCTTGATGTCTGCAATTGTTCTGGTTATCCCTGGTGGATTGTTTGTAGCTAAACTCATATACCAATCCAGTGCATAATCCCTTAGTGTAATCGCTAGTTGTGCCAGTTTAGTATCTTCATCTGTGATCTATTTTTCTTCACAAATATTCTCACAGATGAACAAATGTTTTTACGGGTCCTCCGATGCTTCTCCTTTAAATTCTGGTAACCTGATGGTGGGATCATGTCCTTCTATTTTGAACATTGAACTACTACCTCCGCGCGGTGTAGATGCTTGACTAGTGCTTCCTGAATTGGCTCCTCCAGTTGTTTTTCCTTGTGTCTATGTACTTCCTGTTGTCTTTCTTCTTCTGAAATTTGGTTGTCTAAATGTTGGTGTTCTCTTTGGTGTATTAGTCATAGATGGGTTTATGGGTTCCACAGTGACATTAATATGGATAGGATTGTTTCCTTCTCTTTCCATTATTGGACCTCTTGACTTCCTCTCATATGTTGTGCGCATGATTTCCTCAATATTCTCCACAGACCAAAGATCCTCTACCTCTTCCTCGACATTCACCAAGCCTTCCCTCGCGGCTACGACTCGCTTCTTGGTATTCACTTTGTATTGGTAGGGTACTCCTCTACACATCTTTCCAGCTGTCGCCATGATCCGCTTGATTTGGTTGTCTTCCATCATGATTGGGTCCAAGGGTTCCTCCTTCTTTCCCTTATCCTTTCCTCCTTCCATTTCTCCTCTTTCTGTTAGTGCTTCCCCCTTTGCCCCATGCACGTAGGGAAGTTTAGCTTTCCGACTCCATTGTCATTACGCCTTTGTTGTATAGAATTATCTTAATAGAAGTATACAACGATCCAATATACCTTCCTCGAGGCCCACGTAGAAATTCTTTCTCCGCTGCACTGTACGAATTCACTGTATCTACTACAAACTCTGTTATAAAGCCTGCCACAATACTGTCGAGCCAAAAATCTACTGCGCGGGTGAATTTTTTGTTCACCTATTGTAACTGCTCAATCTGTACTAGGGTCCACTCTAACTGTCGAATATGGTTCGTTGTGTGGTTATCCTTAACCCTATTATCCACTCCTGCAATAAGTGTAAACAATCACAGAAAAAGACTTCATGCAAATCAGTAAACACGTATTTCTCAAGATATTTGTGGGGTGTTACTCTAGGGTTTCTGTTATCTTTCTGTGCAAGATCTAGTTCTTTTGTCCTTAGCCAGCTTTAGATCTATGCTTTTTTGGGATTCCACAGTCTCAACATCCCCTTCTAGTGGCTCATTGCTTTCTTCTCTGCTGTAATATTCTCTTGATCATCCTTCCACAGATCTTATGTATCTTTTAACAGATCTTCAACATATCTCATCTATTCAATCCTTTACTATTCCTACCAATGGAAATAGAACCATTTGTTGGTTATTTATATATCTTGTTTGATTTTGTATCCTCAGCTTGAGTGACCTAGGGTTCATGTATGTTCTGGGTTCCAACAAAGCCTCTAAAACTATCGGCCCTCCTAGTAAACCAAAAGGAAACACAACGCACAGGGTGCACTACGCCGTCTCACCCGAGATAGTCTTAATGGGTGGTTGCAATACTCATGTGTTTGCAGCCTAGTATTGAGTGGGGGGATCTAAGAACTATATGATGAGAGTTCTATTTTAACTTATTAACGCAATACACTATCAATTATGATTACACAGGAAATATAACAACTCATTCGTTTAGCATATCAACAACTACTGAAGATAATAAAGAAGCACATGTATTCAATCACATAAAATAGGTTTTACTGTGGTTCACCCCCTCGGGCTACGTCCACAAAGATCTGGTTCTTAGCTCTTTTATTATAGTAGTTATGAACTACAACGTCACGTGCTTTAAAGCTCTTATTAGTTGGGTTGAGATCTATTATGAGGTGGACTAGATCGCACCATGATCCTCAACCTATGATCTAACCCTCAAGATATACCCTCCTCAGTCCTCTCTAGATCACTAGCTTACAAAATTAGGTCATACAGAAAAATATTACATTGCATTCGCTTCCTCGCATCCGTCTCTCCCTATGAGATCTAGGTATCTATATTTATATGTTTCCGTCTCTTTGGCCATTACAATGTGTTGCAAAAACCCTAACCCTAACATCGTTAGGTATTCCATGCATGCATGTGTGATGCTCTTCCTTCCAGCTGTTTCTTCCCTCATGTATGCCTTCTTTCCCAAAATATCCTTTCTTTCCACTTTGGCCTTCTTCCAACAATTATTATAATATGTATACTACATAAATATATTAATTTATTATATATGTTTTCTATATAATATATTATTTATATAATATATGTTATATTGTGTAATATATAATAAAAAAAACAAAAATTATAGACCAAATTACAAAACAAAACCCACTTTGTGGATGTCCTATATAGCCCACATTGTGAGCAATAGAGGAGACAACGACAGAGAGAAATGTGAAGATAATGATAGTCCAACCCACTCGAGATAGCAAGGAGAAAAGTGGAGCACAAGAGATTGTGAATATACTCAAGCAATAGAGGAGAACCTACTTACAGAAGAGACAGAACCAAGGGTGATTCCCTCATGGGACCAGTTAAGTTGTCAAAAATGGTACTTAATTATAATTATGAATTTTTTAGGGTTATTTGTTATTTGAAAATTGTTTATTTATGCCTGGGATTGAACCCACGACTTCATGATTATGTACACGATTTTTGGGTTTACGATTTACAGTGGTTGCAAATGATTAAATTTCTGATTAGTAGAATTTCTTTAATGAAATTCCTCTCATTTCACCATGTATTGTCTTCAAAATGGTCGATTTATCCCCCTGCATCATTAATCTCTGATTAATAGGCCTCTTTAGCCTATTCATTGGTGGCACTTTTAAAATCCTTCATGGGGTTTGGTCAGAGAGTGTTGAAGTAAGTTTTTGTTGCGTATTCCAAGACCACAATGGACATGTATGATCCACTAAACCCTAGACAAATAAGAGAATGCATTTTATTTTGGACAGTTCTCACCTTGAGTCAGGAATGTTCTCATATTACTCATACGCATAAATTAATATTCAAATGAAATTGTAGGAACAATGGGCCTCACTTATATAGGAGTGTTAGGGGTAGCTATGGAGTCTCATGTTGGCCAGAAGGTTTAATGTCAAAGTTTTAATGTATAGTCCAGAGAATCTATTTTCTTTACAACTTGTTGGGGGTATGGTTTTAAATAGAAACATTGATAACGTTTTCAATGAGAATGAGTAATTGACTTTCTTCCTTGAAGAAAGTGTGTCTCACATCTAATATACATATGATAAAATGCTCTAGACTTGAGTTTTCTCATACTCTAACATGCATAAAAGCATAGGTTTGGGAAAAATTACTTGCTAATTTCTATCAATGCACCCAAGTGTTACCATGATAACAATCATCATTATGGTTTTATGAATTGCATGCATAGAGATGAGGATGAAGAATTTAGTAGATTATATCATTTGGTATTTTGGTGCTTTAGGTGGAATTGATCCATATAGATATCATACTTCTAGTGTTCATAACACTCCTTTATGGAGCAACAACCAGGGTGCCTCTGTTTGGAATAATAACTCCTATGTTACATTTGGTAAAAAATATCCTTAGTTATTGGAATATTATCACTTGGTAGAGAAGCTTGCCCATTTTGACAAAGAAATAATCCCTAAACGAGTTGTCCATAGTAGAAGAGAAGTTGCCAAAGGATTTATTTTTTAGTTACACATGATATTTCACACCTCACATGCACTGAAACTCAGCCCCTTCGTGCATCGATCCTACCATGTTGGATTCCATCACTAACTAGCTCTTCTTTGTGAGAAGGTTTGTTTTCATGCTTGACTCCTAGAGTAATTAGCATGTGCTATTTATTCTTCTTAGTTGGCCTTAGGATTGAGTCTGTGTCTAATGGCATCAGTTCTGGGGTCTTCCAACCAACATCGTGTCCCATTACCGCCACTTTTTGGCATGTGTCATTTTACTACAAACATGGCCCTATAATGCCTAGATAGTATACCAATAGTATAGAGCATAATATAGGTGTGAAAGAGTAACACTATGGTAATGATTATGACCTTACTGTGATACCAACATGATACTAGTTATGAAGTAGAACCATTGTACTAAGTAATGTTACAGCTTGATAGAACATAGATGGTTTAGCTTATACGAATCTGAGTCCTAGTGTTGCACATTGAGTTACATACCTTGTAAATGTTTATAGTAAGTGGAATACTAGTAATACCATTGATTACGATAGGGTTAACCATTGTAAAGGAAAAGTGATAAGGAATACACAAAGCATGATTGAGCTTATTGAATATCCATAACATATCCATAGCTCTTATTAATTATGGAATTAGAATACAATACTTAAAAAAAATGGTCATGATACTTGCTTGTTATGATTTACTTATACATAGTAGCCTACTCTGAACCATGATCTAGTATCGTTTAGATTGATATCATTATTAATTAGGGTAATGTTGTATGTTGAAAGCAAGGTAATCCTATCACATGTATGCATTTCAACCAGAAGCATGGTCCTTTTCTTTAACGATGTTTGATTCTATTATATTACTATGAACACCATTGATAAAGCTTGATAAAGGTCATAATGAGTACATAGGTTACCCGTATTCATTACTTACTAGGCCAGTTCAACTCTGTTTCAACATGTATGAGCTCATGATTACGAAAGATCTTATGAAACTAAGTTAGCATGAGTGCCATTAGTGTGATAAGTATAGCTATCATTATGTAAAAATAGTAACACTTGGCATCATAGTTAAGCTCTAGGTATTAGTATCAGTATCTGTATATGTACTCTATTATGGGAAAGAGCTCATGTGGTTAACTACCAATAATAAGCAGTAAAGCTTATACAACCTATCTTATCAAGATCAAGCATAAGGTGTAAGCATTCCCAATCAATGGTATTGATTAATTATGTCTACATGTGTGTTAAATATTATGTGTACTTCTTAATTGTAACCTATCCAGTTAAGATCTTGGCATTCAATGAACTTACTTCACCCTTTAGAGTATAAAGGTTAGTTGTATTGTTAGCTTAGACTAGTTATGCCATATAGAGGTAATATGAGATTAGTTACAATACCATGTTTCTACTAGTTATGATCATTGTATTGATCTTACACATAAAACATAATGAGAACCATATACATCTACTAATATTTAAGAAGAAATAGTGATATAACAAGGATATCTACAACAGTTCTAGTAAGCTATCATGTTCAAGCCTTATTACTAGTAATCAAGTAAGATCATTGAAAGTGTGATTCCTTACTGTTTACCTTGTATTTATAGTGTTTCTCTCCAAAATTTGTACATCAGATAAAGTCCTTTGGCCTCCACTACTTCCACTCCTTTCATTCCCCCTGAAACTGCATAGTTTCCCTGTAATATGCATCTTATATAGTTATTTATTCAGAGTCAGAAGTGAGTTGTCCAAACAAAATTGTATAGTTCCTTAATCAGAACACTGGATATTTTCCCTCCAATATGACATGTTAGCAACATGAAAGTTTGTCCCACTTACAGTACAAAGGTAATGTTTCCTCCAATATGAGCATTTGAACCTTCTCTGCATCAAGGCCAATAACACTGACCATGGCACTTTGAGCCGCATCTAATGCTTCCTAGAATATAAATATAAAATGTCACTGGAAAATGCACCCTGAATAAAGGTCATAACCTCACTTGTAATTGAAGTTGAATCTTGAAGAAATTGATGCATCACAGAAATTTCAATTTTCATTTAAACAAGATAAGCAAAAAAAGACACACAGGAAAACAATTTGACCATCAACAGGGTGTTTGAAGCCTTGAGTGCTAAGTGTTACAAGCATAAAGCTCATTATAATCTCTAGCCAAGACTATTCCCTTCTCCTATTTGAATCACCCTCCCACCCCCCTCCAAATATTTCAGTTTTTGTAATATATAGATCCATAATGGAAAAAATCAGATCCAAAAAGAAATCCATCAAGAACTTCCTAAGGCTAAATTTAGTAAACTATTGCAGGAGGACTCAGATGAAGATGAGATCCCCAAATCAAGTTTAGATCCTATTTTACAGGGTATGCTTTGAATACTCCAAAAGTGCAATGCTAATGATTAATAGATGACAAAGAACACACTAAACAACCATCAAATACTCAAGATGTTTTATTCTTCCTCCTCGTTGTACTGGGCTTTAATGATCTTAAAAATTTATGAAATTTCATATCTTCTACAAATCCAATAGCAGATACTTTGCCACCTTTTCTTTATTTGGAGGGATTTAGACGGATCAAGATCCTTTTTTAATGCCAAATATTGTGCTACTAATAGACATTTGTTATCGATTGGCCTGAGATCCTATAGTTGTTGAAATCTGCCAGCTGTTTAAATTTCTGCTCTTTAGGTGTCCAGAAATTGTATGATATATTAGCATGAGATAAAAATCTTGGAGAAATATCAATAGATTCTCTCTCAATATTTCATAGAAACCAGTGTATGTGAATGGCCGCATGTAACAAGTTGGACATCAATTGGTAACACCAACATGAGGATATTGCGTAAGAAAATTTATGTATCATTAGCAATGCATGAAAGAAAACCATTTTGAAACCTAATTTACCTACTTGGCCACCACCCCAAGTATACAAGGATCCTTTAATAGTGACAACAAATGTATGAATACCACTACAAGCAATATCCTTGACTTTTGTAGAAATGTTTCATAATCATTGACTTTGCAGTGCTCAACCTGTGCCATTCAACTGAGAAATAGATGAGGAATTTTGGCATGGGTTAGATACTCATAATCCAATTCTAAATGTTATGCATTGTGATTTGGAAGTTGGGTTAGATAATCAGAACCCAATACCTTTTTCATAACAAAACAACCATAGATTTTAATTTATAGACTTCGACCATAGTTGACACTTGGACCCAACTTTTTATGTTGATTGGTGTTTGATGGACATGTTGTATATGATTCATGGAGCTAGGCCCAATGACCAAACCCCAACTTCTGGGGATGGAATCCTCCCTATGAGGATCCAAGAACATGCAGACCAATGTGCCTTCTTGTTTTCCATCTTTGCTGCAACCTGCCCCTACAACTCCTCAACTGAAGACAAAAAATTTTCAAACTGAAAATAACTCATAACTAAAAACCATTTACTAGTCCATCAATTAGGATTATGGAGTCATCATTATTGAATACAAAAGGTGGCATCTACATTGGATGCTTATGGTTGGGTAGTAAGATATTGTTCATATGAAAACAATTCATTGGAACAATTTTGTTGAAAAATAAGTGTTTTATCTATGCAATTTAATTATATATTTTGTATAGGACATTGGTTGATTGTTTCTGTCATTTGATGGTGTTATAGGATGTATAGACAAACATGTATTTTCCATATCTATCTTCATTGAGTGAGGGAAGTTCAAGTAGAATAGAGGAAAGCGAGATATCTAGTAGGTCTAACAGTTGGAGATCAACTAGAGGTGAGAAGATCAGAATAAAATTTCATAGACGCATGGAATTGTTTCTTGTGAATGGGGGATCATTTTCTTATGATCATGAGAGAATAGATGACATTGAGGTTCCCTTGAGGTACAAACATATAGTGAAACGATGGGTACCCAAGGATCTTCCTGAAATAAACATTTATTTTTGTGTAAACGAAAGGATATACTAGATTGCTCCATCGTCATTACATGGTTTGGGGCTATTTTCCATGGATGGAATAAAGGTATTTTACGATGGATTAAATGAATTGATGGAGTATGTCAGACCCTGTTATATCTACAACTATTGGATACGACTAGTCCAATATACAAAAAGTATGTGAAGATATGGCTTGGATGCAAATTATATACGACTAAAAGACAATGATCAAAATAGAGGAGAAACTATCTATATTGATGGAAGGCCAAAAGTAGCGGGGAATATTGTAGGGTTTATAAACAATACATGACCCACGACCAAAAATAAGAAACCTAATTGCGTATTTGAGGGGCGTGAAGGAAATCATGTATTCGTATGTGCAATAAAATCAATAGCTGTAGGGAAATAATTATTGATTGATTACAATTTGAATCAAATAGAGACAAAAATTTTCTATTATGGGGGCGGTACGTATACTATTTTACCCAACCTATAAGCAATGACTCTTACATTTATGATTTTCATTATGTTCTTTAGTCACTCTTTACTTTTATGTTTTTAGCATGCCATATTTTTGTCCCGTGCGTATTCATGAACTAACTTTATTTCTCATACATTTGAATTTATTTCTCATGATCATGATCACGGTTCTAATTTTACTATAATGTGGCAGGTTGATCATGGTAAATCAATAGCCTAAGAACAAGTAAACGAACAAAAACAATTTGAATTGAAATTAATGTGCATTTTATTTCTGTGGTGATTCGTTATTTTATTTGTTTACATAACTGAAATAACATTTATTTTGTTGAAATATATAGTCGGCGGGCCATGATTCCGATGATGATTCACTCGATGAAAGGGATTTGTATGCATCCCCCAACCCTATGGTATTAATAAATAAAAATATCAATAAAGCGAATAAAGAACTAGCTCACTTATTATACATTCTAGATCAAACTCCTGAAGTTGAAGAAAGGATCAGAGAAGTTATGACAAGGCTTAACACATATAAGGTAATAACCATAATTTCAAGTGGTTTTATTTTTATGTCATAAGATCAATTATGAAAGATTGATTTTTAACTTTTACATTTTCTAAACGAAAACATGTTTTCTTTCTTATATAGAGATTTTTGGATCCTATTAACCTCGACATGCATGGTGTCGGTAGTAGTGGAACTGCATAGATGCCACAGGGTACCGATGTAGACCCTCGTATATCTACCAAGATGCGACTATTCGGATCTCCACCTTCCACACCATTAGGTGGGAGCCATGACACACACCCCTAGGAAGCCACATAGGTAGGCTCTGGAGGTGGTGATGGTAGAGATGAGGCTAATGATTTGGTCAACTATATGGTTTTTTTTCCTAAAGAAAGATGTGTGACCAGCACGAGGACCCTTAAGGGCACATTTATGGTCAACAAGGAAGGGCTTCCATTAAAGCAATTTAAAGTCCCATTTAAATATTAAAATTTTAATTATTTCATGTTCTCAATGTAGACAAACATAAATCATCTAAACTATTATTTTTAAATTAATAATCATATAATATTTTTCCGTGTAGGGAACAACAATTTTTATAGGGCCTTGGAGAATAAGGCATTGCTGATTTTTGGGCCCACCATACGGGAGAGGTGGAATTCCCATAATTTCAACCTCAAAAAAGAATTGATGGATTATCTTGAAAGCCTTTTTGGTGTAGACACATTTAATAAAACCTTGGCCACCGCCGC
>JASDQU010100223.1:231842-244766 GCA_032191745.1 Picea mariana | reverse complement strand
TTGTTGAATGGGAAAATACTTTGAATACACTTCATGCATCGGGTAAATGTATGGTGTAGTTTTTGGTTTGTTGTCAAGTTATATTTTCATTGATGGAATAAGTGCACTCCATTCCTTTCCATCCACCACACTTAACTTTGGAAGTTATGGAATAAATTTGTATGGTTTTGTGTGAAATCATATTGAACCTTTGTTCAGATCAAAGGGTGGAGATTTTCCATATCTACCTCATATTTTCTCATGGTTCTATGGGAAGATTTTCTATGTAGATTCTACAACTCTACCCACATGCATGTGGGCATAGTTTCCATGTAGAAACTCTACCCACAAGTCTGTGGACATATTTGTAGAATGTGAGTAGAGTTGTAGATGCTACAACTCTACCCAGAGACCTGTGGGAAGAGTTGTAGATGCTACAACTCTACCCAGAGACCTCTGGGAAGAGTTGTAGCATCTACAACTTTTCCCATAGGCCCGTGGGTAGACTTGTAGATGCTACAACTTTGCCCATAGGTCTGTGGGAAGACTTGTAGATTCTACTCAATAAGATGAATTACTATAGTTGGAGATTCTCCTAGAATACCCATCAATAGTGATAGACCAATAGATTGTCCTTGCAAGATCAACTTATGTACCAGTGAAATGCAATATAAATGGATGGTTGGATCTTGTAATTTACTATGGAGAATTGTTATGGCTCTCAACATTTATTGACAATGTTTATTCAAAATATCTACTTGCCTCATGTGGAATTATATACATGCACACACTTGTTGAATTATAAATATGAGAAGTCATGCATTTGTTATGGACAAGTATGGTGATGTTGTTATTAATGTTTATCGGGTCATTGCCATTAATAGGATGGATTGTCATTATAGAAATGGAATTTGATGCTTGTAAGAAATCCAAGTTGTAAAACCCAACTCAATCACCATGTTTTGTGTTCTGCCTGTGTGTGTTGATTTACTAACTCTAGAACAAGGTAAGAAGATCCACAGTTATGCAAGTCTAGAACATAAAACCCAATCAATCACCATGTTTAGTTTTTTGACTATGTGTGCTTATTTATTAGCTCTAGAACAAGTTAAATAAATCCATAGTTATGTAAGTTTATAACTTGAAATGATTCAATACAAAAAATTACAAGCATAAAATTTTATGAACATGGACATTGTAAAAAGTTGCAGTATGAACTTGAAATACATTATTCATAGCTTAGAAGAAATAATCTTTTACAATCCAAGAAGCCATCATTTTCATCCCTTTTGAGAGACTTTCGAGGGGAAGTTTGTAGTTATTCATATTTTGAGGGTTTTAGTTTGAGTTAATGTTATCTTTATCTCTTCTTTTATATCATTAAGTAAACTTAAATCCTTGGGAATTTCATCTTGGTTGGGTTATTTTGAGGGTTTAAGTTTTAGTTAGTGTTATCTTTATCTCTCTTCTCTACATCATTAACTAAACTTGAATTCTTGGAAATTTCATCTTACCTGATTTCTAAGGTAAAGTTCTTTATAAAGTTATGTTTACAAGAAGATCAATCACCAATAAAATTATATCCAACAAACTATGACATATTTTTTTACATTATTAAATACATCCCAAACATCCCAAAGAAGGCATGGTAGCTTTTCTTTTCTTCATATACTCAAGAAACAATGTCTAAGACAATATACTTTCAAACGAACACAACCAATAAGGTTTCTTGTGTTGCCTTTTAGAAGAGATTGTGGATAATCTAGGTGGGTTTTTGAATCCATGCTTGGAATATATAACTAGCCTTTTGGTGTTGCATAATCGACTCTTGTTAAACTATGTGAGAAAACATTGCTTCAATCTTCCTCCCTATGTTTAAAAAGACCTTTATAAATTATGTCTTCGGAGTTAAATTGGAAGTAACAATTGTTAATTATAATGATTTTTAAACTAGGCTTTGAAATAAATTTGTTGTCTTTGAATACATTCTTATGTTGGGGTTAAAGGTATTACTTTGTGTAAATATGATTTGTTTTTATATTATTGTTAGTATTTATGAAAAGGCATTAGATAATGGATAAGTTTCAGTTTTAGCCATTTTTTAAATGCTAGCAATAGAAAAGGAATATATTCACATGTTGGGGATAATAGTTTTAGTATAATTTTGTCTTGATTCTATTATTATTGTTTATGAAAAGGAACTAGAGAATGGAAAAGCTTTAGTTTTAACCATTTCTGAAATTTTAGAAAAAGCACTACTACCAGTTTTGAAATTTTAGAAAATGCACTACTAAATGCATCTATCATATATTGTAATTTATTATGCAAAAATATTTGAATTATACTTAATCGTGCAAATATTTTATTTATAAAATTAATCAATTTTTCAGGTATTTAATCAATATTATTGACCACATGCTTTTCATTTCAAATATTATTTTAGTTCTCAAGGCACTGGAAATTGGAACCCTTTTAGCATGCCTCTAATAACAAGGTGTTAGATGATGTTCATGTTGGAGTTGATCTTCAAGAAAATTCTCAAGCTTTGCTTTATCCCTTGTTGCAAACCAAAAACATGTCATCATTTACTCAAATGAACATTGCGAAGGAAAATGGTTATAAAGTAGAAGTGGGTGAAGATGAGAAAATGGAAGATCTTAGTGAGAATCTAAGTATAAACAACATGGATTTAGATTATGATAAGACCATACCTAATGGAAATTCGAGATGCCCTTACCTAGTGGATTGCCATTCCAGTTAAATATGATAGATGAAAAGGACACAAGTGTAACATCCCGCTCTGGCGCACTGAGAAAACTTATTCTTTGAGGACACTTGCTCGCAGGTGATCCAGACTATTATGATATTAAAACATCTGTCCTTGATTATGATGCGTTATGGTATATGACATGATGTTTTGTTGCTTTTCCATAGACAGGTGCTATTGACTTGGTTTTACTGAGTGTGTAGGGTTTTGGACCTTGAGGATGCAGAGGCATCGACAGAAACCCTTGGACTCTGGATAGAGTCAGGGAGTGTGCTATTGGGGTTTGATGGTTTTACTGTGATTTTAGTACGTTGGATTAGATGATATGATCTAGACATGTATGACATGATTGTTTAAGATGCAGGCTGATGATAGCTTTCCGACCAGACTCACATATGGAGTAAAGGGGCCACACACCCGACAACCAGAGAGGTTGAGGGAGAGGTGTGGACAATAGCCCTTCCACAGCCTACTAGCACTCCCGTCGTGGCTCAAACTGTAGGCTAACGATTGCCTAGTTCGAGAGGACCCACGATGTCGTGAGGGAAAACTGCGACAGTCGCTCACGATGATTCTAAAGGGCACGCAATAAGGCGAAGGCCTTATTCCTTAGAATCCCTTAGTCTCCCACAAGTTCACCTGGTGGAGTGTTGAATCCAGGGGTTATTGATGTCTACCAATCAGTTAAGGAGCGAGTGGCACCCGTGGAGCACGTGGTGAATCCTGAAGGGCACGTCGCGCAAAATAAACAAAAGAAGCGAGTGACACCCTTGGAGCACGTGGTGCATCCTGAAGGACACGTCGCACAAAAGAAACAAAAGAAGCGAGTGGCACCCTTGGAGCATGTGGTGCATCCTGAAGGGCACGTCGCGCAAAATAAACAAACAAGGCGAGTGGCACCCTTGGAGCACGTGGTGCGTCCTGAAGGGCACGTCGTGTGGATGATGATGAAGGAACAAACCTAGATGGCCCTAAGACATTTAACACCTTAAGAAATTCTTAAACAATTTCCCTAATTAAATGTCGCCCAGTTCAGAATCTAAGTCCTAAGTCTAAAACTTCTTTAGGGGTAAAATTTTGTCTAACCTTAAAAATAAAAAATAAATACCCTATAATAATAATAATAATAAAATAAAAATTAAACTAAAAAAACCACTTAGTAATAGTTTTAGTCTTCATAAAAATTTTGGGGTAAAATGAAGAGAGTAAGAATTTAATTCAATTCAGTGGATTTAAAATTGTAAAGAAGAATTTAATTGTTTAACTTGTGAAAGTGTAAAAGATATTAAATTCTTAATAAAAAGGAAAAGAGGTTAATTTGCGCGACTGCCATTTTTGGCTCTAATAAAAAGGGGAAAGAAGGGAATAATAAAAATTAGGAAACTAAGGAATGGAGGAAACATAATAAGGGAAAGAAGGGAAATTATGGTAAAAAGAGAGGTCAACTTAGTAAAGAATTGACAATAAAGAACCTTCTAAATTGAACTAAATTAGCAACATCATTTTTAGGGAAAGAATTTAAACCTGTAAGGGAATCTAGGGACACCTAGGAGTAAAAATAGGAGCAACTCTAGGTGGGTGAGGGAAATAAAGAAATTATTAATTTAAATAAAATAATTAATGGAGGAAAGTGGGGGATGGATACCACTTGTATGAAGGAAAATTTTTGGAACTTTTTATTTAAAAATTAAAATTTAATGAGATTTGGGAAAGAATGGAAGTGTTAAAATGCTATAAAAGAAAGAGAGGAGGAGGAAGAAAGGGGGATCAGCTGATAGCGTAACGTTACGCTGTCGGATTTGTGACTTGATTGATTACTTGTGGGGAGTTGGGATTTCCCAGCTCGGATAGGAGTGGTATCTCGGCCTTGCGAGGCAAGCGGGGAGCTAGACGTACCATCTAGATAGTGTGTGGCCCCTTTACGACTTGGGGGGCTAAGGGGGAAGCAAAGTACCCCTAGCGTTGGCTAGGAGGTACCGGTGAGGTCTCGGCGGTCAGCGAGTGGGAGCAGCATGGAGCTCAAGTGCGAGATAGCATCTTCGGGTTATTCACCATCGGTCACAGGTACGCAAATGCGTTTGTTTGGTAAGAATAAAAGGAAAATTGTTTAAAGTTGTATATGAATCCTTATGATGATGATTGATGTTAAATTTTGGATCATCTCGTTTCCTTGTTGTTTTTTTCTGCGCCTAGATTGTTATAACCCCACAACCCTTCGATGAGTTATCCTTGGCTCTGGCATTCTCTTACTATTGGCTGCAATTTCTTATTGGTGTTCTTTGGGCATTTATATCTGACTGTGGGCGTTTTTATATATGGCTATGGGCGTTTGTAATGATGGGGGCGTTTATACATTACTGCGGGCATTTTGTATTGTTGTAGGCGTTTATAAATTATGTCGGGCGTTTTTATATATGGCTATGGGCGTTTGTAATGATGGGGGCGTTTATATATTACTGTGGACATTTTGTATTGATGTACGCATTTATGTATTACAGTGGGCGTTTTTAATTAATGTTGGCGTTTTTATATGACTGTGGGCGTTTTATATATTACCGTGGGCATTTTATCTCACTGTGGGCGTTTTTATATGACTGTGGGCATTTTATATATTACGGTGGGAATTTTATATCACTGTGGGTGTTTATATACTACAGTGGGCATTTTTATATTAATGTGGGCGTTTTTATATGACTGTGGGCATTTTATATATTACCGTGGGAATGTTATATCACTGTGTGCGTTTATGTATTACAGTGGGCATTTTTAATTAATGTGGGTGTTTTTATATGACTGTGGGAGTTGTATATATTATCGTGGGAATTTTATATCACTGTGGGAATTTATATACTACAGTGGGCATTTTTTATATTAATGTGGGCGTTTTTATATGACTGTGGGCATTTATATATGACTGGGTGCATTGTCACATCGTCCGTTGGCTTCCATGTGTAACTTGGAGTGATTGTATGCCCTTTTATATTTTTATTTTCCTTCTAGCAATCCATTCTGGCAATTTCGTTTGGAAATCGTTCCTGTACATTGTTTCTGGCAATCCGTTATGGCAATTTCATTTGGAATTTGTTCCTGTAAATTGTTTCTGGCATTTCGTTTCTGGCAAATGTTGGTAAATTTGTTTTGGTAAAGATCATGTTGGCAATTCATTTCTCTATGCAGATTACCCTGAGCATTTACCAATTAAAACGGATTCGATCTGGGTGTTTATCTCTTGATCATGGCAAGATACTCTATCTCCCATCCTCCCCTACAGCCACATTCCATCCCTTTTATTTTCCTTTGCCTGCATTTCTCTTGATGGGCATGTTCATTTAGAATTCCGTTGCCAATATTTTAGACAGCGAATCTCACCATTGACCTTATGGCTTTTACCCTTCCAATCAGATCCTTAACGTTCGCAGACAGTTGTCACCTTGGTACCTCGAGATAGGTTAGTCACTTGCTGGAATACATCGAGTTAATAAAGTCTCCATTACTTTTTTTGCTATGACGTAAATAGTATTGATAGTGATACATTAACTGATAGGATATTTATTAGTAATTGTCTCATTTTTAAATACCGTGATATTGCTTTATTAATTACCAAATAGTAGCCACTACGTTATCTTAGTTAATGCTTCATTAAATGTAAATGGCTAGGAAATGGAGATGTGGATTAACTCATAAATTGTTGATAGGTTGAAGCTATTTAATATTAGCAACAATAGCAATAGCATTTACTTTATTTTGGTTAAATGTAGAAAACTACTTTATTTTGCTAGTATTTAAGAACAACAAGCATTTACTTTATTTTGGTTAAATATAGCAAACTACTTTATTTTGCTAGTATTTAAGAACAACAATCTGCTTTTTTCTAATCAAGCAATTTACTTATTTTAGTTAACATTTCATACAACAACTACTTCATTTTTGTTAGTATTTAAAAACAACAATCTACTTTATTTTCATAAAGGCAATCTACTTTATATGGTTAACATTTCATAACAGTAAATTACTTTATTTTAATAGTATTCAAAAATAACAATCTACCTTATTTCATAAGAGCATTCTACCTTATTTCAGTTAACAATTCATAACAACAAATTACTTATTTTAGTTAKTATTTAATGATAGCMAGCTACTTAATTTAGCTAATGTTTCAATTAATGTTAATGGCTAGTAGAATTGTCCAATTGGAAGGTGTAATAATTAAGTTGAATGGTGAATAGTGACCTATTTGCAATTTCCAGACTTGCTCATTGGATCTATGATTGAGGATGCATTTTATTTTTCATTATAGATCTAGTATTGATTACTTAGACGCGGTAAATTGCTTATCGACAACGTTAAATTGGAGGGTGCATTAATGATTGATGGTAATTTAGATGTGTCCTTGGTGAACGATAACCATTGTTAAAGTGTTCGTAGATTTGACCACTTAGCCTTGATCAATGGATGAGTTGTTTACTAATTTGATGATTGTCCTTAGCTTAGTGGCCTTGATCTTCTCATGTCGGGCGAGATGTAGACACCTCCATGTTCCTTAGAACAGTCGCCAGCCCTGAGACCTTAAATGGTTAAAATGAATGGGAACCTGGGCTTGAGCGTTGCTTATGTGTCTTGGAGGTCCTAACCATTGCAGGGTAGGACGGATGGGTAGTCAGTCTTATATTTGTTGGTTGATTATTGTTCATTGCTAGAAGATGTTGATATGTGTCCTGGATCCTTATGTTGATATCGCAGTTGCATGCATCATGATGCGTCGTCATGTGGCGACGCAGAGTATAATGTCTTGTTACCCTTGTACACACGCACACACCTTTAAACAAAAAAAATTTCACTTGTTTTAAGAGGTTTGTCGGCGTAATGAGGAGGACGTTACATATGGTATCAAAGCGGGTTCAACCCGCGACTTAGGATCGCTACGACTTTCGTTGTTATGATTTGATTATACTGTTGTTAATTGAGTTGACTTGTGTGCGTGCAGGTAATCATGGTTAGAGGACGCCATGGAGGTAGACGATAGGGTGCTAGGGGAGGAGGCGCGATGCCTCCAGTAGCATCCACACCTGAGGGGTCTAACCCCAGGGGAGACGATCAGGTTCTCAAATAGGAGCAGATAGCAGTTGGCGATGTAGTCAGGATGATGAGATCTTTTCAGCGCATGTCCGACGCACTGATCAGCCGTTTGGATAGAGATGAGGCTAGGGTGTCGGCGCCCGCTGGGGTTCCACCGCGTGCACCGACCATTACTGGTAGAATTCACCGTGAACTCGAGAAGGTCAAATTTCCTGAGTTCTTTGGTGCCCCGGACGGCGCAGCCACCGAGGCATGGTTAGAGAATAGGGCGATGTGCTTTGCACTTCGCGATTATACCTCCAACATGAAGGTCCACATGGCGATCTTTCAACTGAAGGGGAGAACTCTTCTATGGTGGAAGACGCTTCTGCCACAGCTGAACATGGCCGTCGAAGACGTGTCATAGGAACTGTTCAAGGAACGGTTCCGAGAGAGGTATCTTTCAGAGGAATTCATTGAGCGTCAACTCAATGAGTTCAACGCCTTACGACAGGGAGGTCGTATGGTGCCCAAGTATGAGGCACGTTTTATGGAGTTTCTTCGGTATGCTCTGTACCTTAACACTGAGAAGCTTGAGGTCAACAGGTTCATGTTTGGCCTTAATGGAAGCTTGCGTGTAAAGGTTAGGATCTTGATGCCTCAAACCTTGCACGATGTCGTCCAGAAGGTCCTCATAGCAGAGGAGGAGCTTATCAGTGGGGTTCAGACCAGGACTCCAGCGAGACCAACAGGGCAGGGTTCATCTGGAACACTGCAGAACTAGACACCAGCGAGACATACGTTGGGATATCATGGCTTCCAGAGGGGATCCACTTTCACTACACCTTAACGACCACCGCCTCAGCAGCAGACACCTTATTAGGGACCACCACATCAGCAGCAGCATTTCCCAGAGCAACAACAGTTTAGGCCTATTCAACAGAACAGACTTGGGTTCCAGGTCGGTGGGCCGTCATCTTCTACTTCGAGTACCAAGACTACTGGGCCGAAGAAGGGGTGTTGGATGTGTGGGGAGCCACACTACCAATGCGACTGTCCTGTGGAGAGGACCACAGCATCCAGATCAGCCGGACCCACTACAGTGGGAGATATGGGCAAGGTCGATCAGATTCATGCAGTGGTGAATAACCACCAGGAAGAGAACTTGTCGAATTTGCTCGAGACGACAGGTACTGTCGCTGACTAGACCCTTAGTATTTTGATTGATATCGGTGCTACTAAGAGTTTCATTTCTGGTGCAGTGCTAAAACGGATTAAGGTAAAGGCAGTCGATCAGGACGAGTTTAGCTTCGTAGAGATGGCTTCGGGAGCCAAACAGAAGGTTGGAGGAAAGGTTACAGGATGTGCCCTTAACCTGGGAGAGTTTGTCACAAGGACCAACTTGTACTTCACGATCTTAGGATCTTATGATGTCATAATTAGTATGGATTGGTTGGAATCGCATGAGGCGATACTCAACTATAAGATGAAACGGTTGAGCTTGGTCGATGACGAGGGACAGAGACGTGTGATTGTAGGACAGAACTAGGGAGTTTCCCTGAGGTTCGTCTCTTCCTTATAGTTACGAAAGAGTATGCGCAAGGTGTGCAAGATTTATGCGATCCTTGCGTTAAATGAGAAGGGATTAGCGGAAGGTCTAGAACACCTTCCGGTGGTGAGAGAGTTTGCGGGCGTATTTCTGGAGGAGTTACCAGGGATGCCACCGGAGAGGGAATTGGAGTTTACCATAGACCTAAAACCGGGGATGGAACTGATAGAAAGGATGCCCTATCGGATGTCGACCCCGGAACTACAAGAGTTGAAAATGCAACTGAAGGAGTTGCTGGACCTAGGACTGATACGTCCTAGTGTGTCACCATGGGGTGCACTAGTTATTTTCATACGTAAGAAGGATAGGTCGTGGAGGCTTTGCATTGACTACCGTCAACTGAACAAGGCTACGATCAAGAATCAATATCCCTTGCTGAGAATTGATGATCTGTTCGATCAAATGAAGGGTGCAATGATGTTCTCCAAGATTGATTTGTGATCAGGGTATCACCAGTTACGGATCAAGGAGGATGATGTCCCTAAGACCACTTTTAAGATGAGGTTTGGACATTATGAGTTTACTGTTTTACCGTTTGGACTGACAAACTCCCCAGGAGTATTTATGAGTTTGATGAATGGGGTGTTCTGGGAGTACTTGGACAAGTTCGTCCAAGTGTTCATTGACAATATTTTTATTTACTCTCGTACAACGGAGGAGCATGACGAGCACTTGCGCTTGGTACTACAATGTCTGCGAGAGCACAAATTGTATGGGAAATTGTCCAAATGCTCTTTTTATCAATCGAGGATTCACTACTTAGGGCATGTCATCTCCGGCGAAGGTATCACCGTGGAGCCAGCCAAGGTCGAGGCTATTATGGAATGGCCTGACGAATGTCACGGAAGTGCGTAGCTTTATGGGTTTAGTAGGATACTATCGACGGTTTGTCGAGGGATTTTTGAAGATAGAAAATCCGATCACGGAATTGCAGAAGAAAAACAAGAAGTTTGTTTGGACCAAGAAATGCGCGGAAGCATTTCGGAGGCTTAAGGAGTTGTTAACAATAGTGTCGATACTAAAGGTCCCTGACATGGACATGGAATTCTTGGTATGCACAGACGCATCCAAGGAAGGTTTAGGTGGAGTCTTGATGCAAGATGGACAAGTGATTTCTTACATTTCGAGGAAACTGAGAAGGCATGAGGAGAACTACGCGATGCACGATTTGGAGCTATTAGCCATCGTATATGCCTTGAAGGTTTGGAGACACTACCTTGTTGGATGGAAATTTGACCTAAACACTAATCATTGTGGACTACAACACATTTTTACGCAAAGCGACCTGAACGCGCAGCAATGGCATTGGTCGGAATTGCTTAGAGAGTACAACTTTGAGATTACTTACATAAAGGGAACAATGAACCGAGTGGCGGATGCTTTGAGTCGAAGGCCACAAATATTTTCAGTGTTGCCTCTTCAAATGAATCTACATGAAAAAATTCTAACTTTACAGCATGACGACGACTGGTACAAAGAGGTCGAGGGTTTTATCGGGCAAAACACAATGATGGTACCACGATATGAGGGATTTTCTTTTGATAGCGATGGGTTATTTAGGTTTAAAGGTCGGATTTATGTACCACCAAATGACGAGTTGAGGATGTTGACCCTGAGCGAGGCTCATAGAGCAGTTTACATGGCACACCCAGGAGTCACGAAGATGAGGGAATATCTTAAACCCTTATTCTTCTGGAGGGGAATGAAGGCTGACATAGTTAACTATGTGGCCAGGTGTCTGGAGTGTCAGCAGGTAAAGGCTGAACATAGACACCCAACAGAATTACTACAACCACATGCCATTTCGGAATCGAAATGGGAGGTCATTTCGATGGATTTTATTGTTGGATTGCCACTGACGGCAAGGAGACACAACTCGATTTTCGTAGTAGTAGACACTCTGATGAAGAGTGCTCACTTTATTCCTGTGCATACGACGTATCAGGCACTTGACATAGCTAGAGTTTTCATCAGTGAGATTATGAGGCTACATGGCATGCCTAAGAGGATTATATCTGATCGAGGATCGATGTTTACTGGACGATTTTGGACGAGTTTCCAAGAGGCCTTGGGAACCCAACTTAAATTTAGTATTGCATATCACCCAGAGACTGATGGACTGACCGAACGAATGAACCAAACCTTTGAGGACATGTTGCGCATGTATGTGATGGACCAACAAAAGCGTTGGGAAGAATTATTGCCACTAGTGGAGTTCTCTTACAACAATAGTTACCAGAGCACCATTAAAATGGTGCCTTTCGAGTTTCTTTACGGGCGACCATGTCAGACACCCTTGAGTTGGGATCGGCTTGAGGATAGGGTCTTGATGGGACCAGAAGCGATCCAAGAAATGGAAGAGCAAATGCAAACCATAAGACAAAGGATTAAAGAAGCACAGGATCAACAAAAGAGTTGTGCTGATGCGCACTGAGTCGACCGTAGTTACGAGGTCGGCGATCGAGTCTTCTTGCGGGTTAAACCGCATAAGAGTTCAATCAAGTTTGGAAAGGGAGTTAAAATATCTCCTAGGTTCGTGGGACCTTTCGAGATTGTGGAGAGAAAGGGGCCCGTGGCATATCGACTAGCATTACTTGATTCCTCGAGGCGTATGCACGATGTTTTTCATGTATCTGTTTTGAGACATTACATTAGTGATCCTACACATGTGATTGACATGAGTTCCTTGCAGATATCGGACGAGGGAGCGCTCATGGCTGAGCCGGTCCACATCTTAGATCATCGCATTCGACAGCTACGACGTCAAATGGTAGACCAGGTCAAGGTCCAGTGGGACAATTATAGTCTACACTCGGCGATCTGGGAGGATGCATGTGATATGCACCAGGAGTTTCCATTTTTGTTTGATTGATAAACTTATGATACTATGATACACTTATTTCGACATTTATACAATGAAACTTTGGGACAAAGTTTAGACCAAGAGGGGGTGTGTGTAACATCCCGCTCTGCCGCACTGAGAAAACTTATTCTTTGAGGACACTTGCTCGCAGGTGATCCAGACTATTATGATATTAAAACATTTGTCCTTGATTATGATGCGTTATGGTAGATGACATGATGTTTTGTTGCTTTGACATAAACAGGTGCTATTGACTCGGTTTTACTGAGTGTGCAGGGTTTTGGNCCTTGAGGATGCAGAGGCATCAACGGAACCCCTTGGACTCCGGATCGAGTCAGGGAGTGTGCTATTGGGGTTTGATGGTTTTACTGTGATTTTAGTACATTGGATTAGATGATATGATGTGGACATGTCTGACATGATTGTTTATGATGCAGGCTGACGATAGCTTGCCAACCAGACTCACATATGGAGTAAAGGGGCCACACACACGACTACCAGAGAGGTTGAGGGAGAGGTGTGGACAACAGCCCTGCCACAACCTACTAACACTCCCGTCATGGCTCGAACTATAGGTTAACGATTACCTAGTTCGAGAGGACCCACGATGCCGTGAGGGCAGACTGTGACAGTCACTCACGAAGATTCTAA
>JASDQU010100223.1:213646-228847 GCA_032191745.1 Picea mariana | reverse complement strand
GTAATGTCTAGAGATATAGCGATTTGTTATTAGGATAATAATTTTGTTGATTTGGGTTAATTTAAAGATAATATAATATTTTTACATTATAATATTTTATAGTTGTTGGGATGGGATTATGTTAATTTTTTAAAATACAACGTTGAGTAAAGGGGTTGTTTGAATGTTTCTTTTTCCACAAGAGAACTGATACCTTAATAATAAATTCATCTTAATGGTATTAATAATATATAATTTTTAGGTATACACTATTATTTAGTTTGTGATTTAATAATAAATTCATCTTAATGATATTAATAATATACATTTTTAGGTATACACTATTATTTAGTTTGTGATTTATTTTATTTTATTATTTTTTTTTGTTATTTGAGATTCATGATTAATAACAAATCATTATTATTTTTGAAAGCAATAGAACCTATCATAATTCACTTGTTAACATAGATTTAGAATAGCTATTACTTCTAGATATTGACATTGCTATTACTTCCAAATATTAACATCAAAGTTCATCTAAAGTTTCTATTAAAACTATTTTTATTTTTATTAATGATTAGTACATTTTTTTAACATTTATATATTACCCTTTTAATTATTATTTTTATGGTATTTTTTTTAAAGGTATGAAGAGTGTAATTAAAGTATAATATTTTTAAATTGCAACTTATAGTTGTTGAGATGGGATGGTAGATGTAGAAGATTGAAATTTTCATAATGAAATTTTAGGTGAATTTCTTAAAATACAAGGTTGAGTAAAGGGGTTATTTGAATGTCTGTTTTTTCCATAAGAAAACTATGTCAATGTTATCGAAGTAAAACCATGGCATTGTTATTCAAGGAAAACCATGTCATTTTAAATGACTAATGGGTCCCCGGATGGGGTGACATATATCAATCCTTGGCAACCTAGCACTCATGCAGACAGAGGAGTTAATACTCCTCACCGCCAGCCTTCCACCCAGTCTGCTCATCATGCCTAGCATTCATGTCACAGGGGTGTTAGTGCGTTGGTGTGGTAAGGGTGATTTAATGGAGCTCATAGTGAACCAGTTACAGATCACTAGAATATGTATGATACAACTTGTAGGCATCAACTCAATCTTCATGGTGCTCCTCCCTATCACCTCAAAAGCTTCTATGAAGGTAAGGCCTCACAGGGGTCATTGCATTCTGCAATCTCATTTGGCACTTTATTTTATCTCCGAGCTTCCTCTCCACAGATAGGATCTCACACATGGGGCTTCCTTCTACCTGTTGGCATCCATCTCATGTCCGCTCTTCGCCTGCACACCAACCCATTCTCTCTTTCCCTTGGAACTTGCACACCATTTTCATTTCCTCCTCTCTCCCTGTCGTGTTTACACTATGTTGAGGGAATGAGGAAAGCCCAAATGAGGGCCAACCTACTGCAAATTCATAGCCCGACGCAATTGTCCAAACCCCTCTCTACCCTCCAATCTGTCTACTAGTTTAGTTGGCCCCTCCCTTTCAGACCATAATTGGCATGAATATCCCCAGCTTCCTCTGGGAAATTTGGAGTAACCATTTCTCATTTTCGATCCCATGATCAACTCAGGCGACTGCCCAATAGAGGAAGAAATTCCTCCAAGAAGGCTGGAGACTACCACAACACCACCTGAACCTATCGTCACTGCCAACCCCTTGGTCCATTCTGCCACTGTTCTCGGTGACCGTGTGATCGAGGAAGAAATTCCCCCCTGTTGGCTGGAAGACTCAACAAAAGGGAATGCCCCAATTACTGCAGATTTTACCCACTATTCGACTATGGAAGAGACTCCTCCGACATGACTCGATGTAGCAACAACACAACCTGAGGCAATGGTGGTGAGCACAAAGAAGGTTTCTCTCAACCCACGTAATTTTTCAGAAGACCACCTTCTTCTGATTTTTGAAATGCGTAGGAACCTGGCAGACCAACTCCATAATCAAAGCATCCTCAGTCGCCGCAAGGACGTCATGTTCAACTCCCTATCCAACGAACCTACCCAGAGGTAATGCCTGACTTGTTTCCAACCGTTCGTCTTCACTTACAACCATGATGGTTGCTCGGGTTCACCACACCTCTAGCTTTCTTAACATTATGTTTTTAGGTCTTTACAGGAATCAATTACAATCCATTTTTGTTTTTGTTAAAACTATGGATTTAGGATATAATCATGTCTCTAAGTTTTGCAGGTCACCTGTTCTGGTTTCCATGCATGTGGCAGAAGAAGTGGCATACTTTGATCAATGTATTGACATGAAGACTCTCTAAGGCAATACAATCTTTTTTATTTACAAAAAAAAATAAAAAATGACCAGTGGGTAGACTTCAAATCTTGCTAGATGCCTTTGGGTCTTTGGATCCAAGATAGTATCTACAAGTATCCCTTGTGGTCATTGATGAAGGTACCTCCAATGGGTTCATTTACTTTTTAGTATCATTTATCCTTAATCTCATGCATACCTAACTTACAAGAACAAGATAAACACCATGAATGACAAGAGGCTGCCCAAAATTGCTTCAAACTCTAGCCAAAACCACCAGTAGCTAAAGCGGGGATTGCATAAAGATGCAAAATATTGGCTAAATCATTGGGGAATACAAGAAGAAGTGATCATGCAAAATATCGATAATATTACAAATATTACCACTTCTAAATTTAAGGAGAATATGTGGTGTGATAAATAATTAGAGGATAAAATGAAACTAAGATACTACAAGGAGGTGGTCAACCCTAATTTAGAAAATCAAAAGTACCTCTCAGTTTTGAGAAGTGCAAAGAATAAAATCAACATTGCTAAAATAAGAACAAACTCTCATGAGCTACACAGTGAAATTAGGTGTTGGAAAATTCTCAAAACACTGTGGTATGAAAGAATATGTCATCTTTGTGGCACTAAAAGGGTTGAAGATAAAAATCACTTCCTCTTAGATTCCCCTCCCTATACCAAAATTATAACACCATTTAAAAATATTTGTCACTATACAGATCTCCTCCTAGGTCATCAAAACTATGGTGACCTTGGAATGCTTCTCTCAATGCTTTTTGAGCATAGAAATTGAATTTTAAAGAAATCAAAGTAATATCTTACCTTCTTAAGGTTCGATAGACCAATTGGTCTTAGTGGACATTAATCATCATCATGTATCATCATAAACCAAATATTAATCATAATTGCAATTTAACTTCGTAACATGAAAATGAATCATTTTAATTTATATTTCAATTATTTATCATATTAATTGTAATTTACTTAATATATTTTTTTGAAATTTTTAATAAATGAGAAAATCAATAAATGTTATCATTTATTAAAAAATTGAGAAAATTAATCCAAATTATAAGAAAATTATATAATTTAATAAATTTTAAAAATGGTTAGATAAATGAATATTTAAATAATTTATTTTTTATCTTTATTTTGTTTAATGAAATTCTTGCGTTTCAATTTTTTTTCTCACTTATTGATAATGATGATATAAATAAATTGAATTGATATGTTTTTTTTGTTATCTAAATATATTTGACTTGGCTTGTGGCTAGGATGCCACGATCCAGGGGCATCTAAGTCGTCAAAATCACCTGGGGATCGCACCCGACCTAGACCACACCAACCCTCAACATGGTTGAATTTAATTCACACTCCCTCACCAAATTAAATTGATATGTTAATAATAACAATGTAAATTAATTTAATTCATATTTAATTTAAACAAATTAAATTTGAATATTTGAATATTAAAACTCAATATTTTAAAGTGTTATCATTATTATGAGAAGAACATATTAATGATATTAATACATCAAAGTTGTATTTGTTTACATGCTTAAATCTAATGTAATAATGAAGGGAGTGTGTAAGGGAAATCTAATGTAATAGTGAAAGTAGTGTGTAAGAGAAATGGACGGGTTTCAAAATTAAGATAAAATTTAAAAAAAATAATATATACATTTACAAAAATAATTATATTCAAATTATTATTTTAAAAATTTTAAATAAATCATTTTTATCATCAACAAAGTTTTATATATTTTTAAGATTTGTATCACATTTTTTCATCCACTTAACATTGTTGTTTTAGATCATTTTTGTCTATGGATAATTCTTTCATATGTGTCATGTTAGATATAATGTTTTTTTTTGGTATCTAACACAATCTATCATACATTTATCACAATGTTTTATAATTATTAAGCTTCCACAAGTATGTTGTTAAATTTTAAATATAAAGAAGGTCAAGACCAACAAGTGAAATTAGCAACTAAGATGTTTATACCTTCCTCTTAGAAATGTAGTAGTCATATATAATTCAAAGCAAAAAGGTAAAGTAATTATGAAATGCTACGAAGGTAATACCACGGTACCTAAAGTGCCTAGTGAGAATTAACATATCAACGACATGATTTTCAATATTATGCAATATGGATACCATAATAGATATATCACTAATGATATAAGGTGTTTAATAGTGTAAAATAATGAGCTACTAAATGAACATTTGTCAAGGCCTATTTTCCACAGTCTCTATGCAATATTGACACCACCTTGGCTACAAGTCCCAAATATATTAAAAAACAAAATATATTAGAAAACAAATATTTAAGTTCATTTAACATTAGGGACTAAAGTAAAAGAAACCTAATTTGAATAGCTAGAAAACAAATATTTAGGTTCATTTAATATTAGCGACTATGGAAAAAGAAACATAATTTGAATTACTGAACTACCTTATGTTGGAAAGTTAGTTGTCATTGGTGTCAATTATAGATGAACTCTAGAAGCATTGATGTCAAACCTAGTCAACCCTAGAAGAAGCCCTGGAAATGTGGGTAAGTTGATAAGTGGTTGAGAAGACCTAGAGGTGTGGTCATGAATCATGAAGTTGTTTGAGGAATAAGGACATGAAGGACATTTCAAATTCATGTAACACCATCATAGATGGATATTCCTCATCATTTTGTTTCCAACGGTAGGTGCTACATCACGTGGTTCCTCACGATTGAGGAGATATGCCCTCCTGAATATGGAAGCCCCGAAGTATGGTTAAGAAGCCCTAACCCGTTGTAACAAGAAGTTACAAGTCGACTGTGACAAGTCAGCCTCATTACAATAAATATTAAAATAAATATTAAGGATGTTGTTGGTAAAGTAAACCTCACTAGAATAATCATTAAAAATTAAATTGAATTTTATTTGGGTCAAATCGGCCCTAAAATAATGGTGTCATATCTAGTATAAATAAGGCACCTAGGAGTTCATTTGTCACATCAACTCAAGTGATTTTTCTCTGAGGTAACCAAGGAGATATGAGGAAAGTTTCAAAGGGAATGTGAAGTGAATAAGGGTGAAATTCCAAGGGAGGATGAAGTCTTGTGATGATGTGTTCTAAGGTCTGTTATTTAAAGGTTATCTTACCATTTCGCTATAAATTTTTTTCTAGCATGATTCATAAAGCACAAATTAGAGGTTGTTGAGAAGAAATATCAAGGTAATTGTGGTAAATATTCCATCTTCTCTATCATTGTACTTTTGGAGATACACTCTGTGGAAGATAGGTTTTTTTACTAGTCCTGTAACTAATCTCAAACAGGTGTTCCAGGTAAAACAATAATAAATTATTCATAGAGGATCCAAATTCTATGAGATCAATTTCACTGGAAGTATAACAGTCTGTAGTATTATTTTTTGCAAGCTTCAAAACCAAATATAAAATATTGAGCGTGTGGCATTCTGTACAAGTTCCCTCTCCATAATAGGCTAGAATTCAGCAAGGTATGCCATTTTCACTATAACTTTTGTTCTGAGAAGTTTCAGACCCCGAAATTTTGAGGAGATGGAAGAAAGATATCAGAGTATCTATGATTAAAATTTCATACCTTTATTCATTACAGGTACGTAGTTATGCTTGTTGAAATTTAGGGTTTGTGACTAATCCAAAACTAGTCTCGTGAGGCTGAGGTAAAGTTTTATGAATATGATATTCTCTTGTTTCTGAAGTTGAGGAAGAGCTACAGGTTTGTAATATTGTGTATCAGGTCTACTATAGGATCATAGGTATTCTTTACATGTGTTATTGAGGGTTATGTTTATGGTACATGCTTGAGGCATGTCTTGATAATGATGGTACATGATATGGTACACCTTTGTGATGATATGATACGTTGTTAGAAGTATATCTTGGCTATCTTGGTATCTGGTTTGGTACATGTTGTGGTGATGCTATCACATGCTTGAGGCACATCTTATGGTACTTGGTTGAAGCACATCATTGATGCTATCTTATGGTACATGGTGTTGATGCATGGTAAGGTACATGTTTTTGTACATGGTATGGTACAGGTTTTGGTACATGGTTGATGCATGATAAGTTATATGTTTCAGTACATGATTGAGACACACAGTTTGATGATGGTATATAAGTTACAATGGCAAAGACTGTGGAAGTTACATGTTGATGTGACAGTGAAAATGACATGTTAATTACAAGTTTTTGAGACAGTGGTAGTGGAAGTATTAGTGGTAGTGACAGGTTGATTCTACACTTGTATTTTAGGGTGGAAGGACAGGGAAAGGAAAGGGGGTTGTAGCCTCGTTCTGGTTGGTTTCAGAGAATAGAGGGAGTTGGATCTTCCTTCAGGTTGGAGCCTGTAAATCAAGGGGTCGTAACCTCCTTATTATTGGAGCCATAGAATATAGGGTGTTGGATATTCCTTTAGGTTGGAGCCTATAAACAAGGGGGTTGGAGCCTCCTTCGATTTGTAGCTGGAGAATTCAGGGAGTTGTATATTCCTTTAGGTTGGATCCTGTAAATAGGAGGTTGGAACCTCCTACTAGTTGGTGCTGGAGATTTGAGAAGTTGGTGCTTCCTATGAATGTAATATTGATATATATAAGAAAGAATTATGTCATTTTCTCCCATTTGGGTTTCCATGTAAATTATGGTGTACTCTGCATGTGGTTATTTGATGTGATGATATTTCTTATGGTTATACATTCATGAAATATTAATTGAATGCATAAGTGATAAATTATTGAATACCGTTGATAAAGTTGAATTTTATATATTGTGATTGAAAGTTGTAAAAAGTGATCATACTGATTCACACCCCCCCCCTCTCAGTATTCCAATAATTGGTATCATATCAGGTCCTTCAAGAAAAATATCTAACCACTGGAAGGTAGATCATGGAGAGCAACAATCTGTATAAGAACGAAATACCACAATTTGATGGTCAGAATGGTTAGAAATATGAAATGTGGAGCAGAAGGATGAAAGTATTTTTACAGGAACAAGGATATGATGTTTGGAAATAAATTGTGACAAGGTACATCGCTACAAAGAAACTAAAGACTACAGCCAAGAAGCAATTAAAAAGAAACAAAAAAATAGCAATGGATTTCATCCTGGAAGGATTACCAGATCCAGTAAAAGACAAAATGGGAGAATGTTCATCAACTAAAGAACTTTGGGATAAGATAAATAATCTTATTCCAAGGGATCTTATAACATTACATAGCCAGATCATATTAAATAAGATGTAAGAACAGAACAAGAAGAAATATGATCATCATGTCAAGTAGATTCAGAAGAAGAACATTGTGAAGAAGGCATAGTAGATCTTGAAGCATAATTAATCAGTGCTTTAGACGAACTAACGAAAGAAGGGAAGAAAAAAAAGTTTCTTGAGGATCAATCAGTCGAGAAGGAGTCTCAAGAAAACTTTGAATAAGTCCAGCAGATGATTACAAACATAAAATCTTAGCTAGACGAAGCCAAAGTGATTGAAGAAACTCTCATAGATCAGTTGAAAGAGAAACAATGTTTGGAAGCCCAAATAGTATCGCAAAGACATTAATCAAAGAAGAGAGAAGAAATTTTGACAAGTCATCTTAAGGAAAGATCTGAGGATTTAAACAAGGTTGAAGAAGAATTTAGTCAACAAGAAAGAGGACTAGAAGAAGAAATTGTCACCTTGAAGACCCAACTTGAAGAAGCAAAGAGAATGGAAGAATTTATGAGGATCTAGATGATGAAGAAAGAAAATGACTGTGAGAAGCTTGAAGAAGAAGTTGTCACATTAAGAGTTAAATTTGTCAAGCTCAGCAAGAACATTGAAGAGAAAGGAAGTTGCACATCACCAGTAAAGAAAGTTGAAGAGAAATGTTACAGGTTACTAGAAAAGAAGAATCAAGAGAAGGATAAGAGTTACACAGAAATCATAAAAGGGCCCATCAAGAAAGAATATCCCTCAAAAGAGAATATTCCATAAATAAAGAAGTCTCAAGAAGAAGATGACATACCCTATAACATTTGGATCATTTTTTGACATCGTGTTCGTAGCAATTGCCACTTTATATTTTTTGGAGAATGATAAACATCGGACCCCCCAAACATCGTTTCACATCACGTCATTACACCGACATTACAGATATCATCGTTGGTGCCACATTTCTAGAGGACACGTGTCATCTCTACTTTTATTGTCCAAGCCCACAATGGATGTCGCAAATGCGACGCCTGAAGGTCGCACCTACAATGCCATAGAATGTCACAAAAGAGACGTACATGAATTCGGACATGCAACGCCATAGGACGTCGCAACAATGACATCCATGGAGTCGGACATGCGATGCCTCAGATGTCGCAACAAGATCCTATAATGTTGACGTCTATGCCATATTAGTGATGGGGGAAACGTCATTGATAATGTTGTCACAACAAAAACATTAGAATGTAGAAAGACCCACAAGGGTCCTATATCTATGATGTCTATGCCATATCAGTAGGCGTCGCACCTACAATGCCACAGAATGTCGCAAAAGAGACGTACATGGAGTCAGACATGCAACGCCATAGGATGTCACGACAACGACATCCATGGAGTCAGACATGCGATGCCTCATATGTCGCAACAATATCCTATAATGTTGACATCTATGCCATATCAGTGATGGGGGAAACGTCGTTGATAACGTTGTCACAACAAAAACCTTAGAATGTCGAACGACCCACAAGGTTCCTATATCTATGATGTCTATGCCATATCAGCTACGGAGGAAATTTTGATAACGTTGGAAGACTGACGACCTGTTAGTATTTAAAAAAAATTAAGGTAGTGACAATTCTTGAATGCATGGTTATTATAAAATCTAGTTGTCCTAGGGCCCACTCTCTACCAAAGTCAACACAACATCAAATTCTACAAGCTACCGCCAATGACCAAGCCACAAGCCAAGGGGATGAGATTCCACGAGGGTTTGAGTGCTCAACACATCGAATTTATGTTGAAAGGCCCATATATATAAATATATACAAAGTTTTTCACATGACACATGTGGGATTATTTCATAATTTCCCAGTAGTAAAACCGCCCACCATCGACAACAAAGGGTTTGGATAGCAGGTGTGCCTTGTACGTAATGACTGTGGATCCAGAGGAAAACATGGAATGGGGCGTGTGGGCATGGTAGAGAACATATTGGTTGGTATTAAAAGTTGAGGTGTCTACGAAACTCCTGGGCACCATCTTTAGCTGAGCATCAAATGTCAAACCTGAACACCAATGTCGAAGAAAGCATCAATGTACACTACGCATTGAAATCTGGTACCAAGCCAATTGAATATTGAACGTCTGCATCCATGCCGAGGTATATGGAACGTTGAGAACGTTTGTGAAAATATTATTAATGCGGAGATGCAGAGATGATATTTCATAAGAATCCATTCTTCTATGGCCATGGAAATTATGATCAGTTTGTTAAGATTGCAAAGGTATTTATCAACAAAGGCAGGTCCAACTATGGCCAGGTTTGTTTCACGGGTTTTTACTTCAAATTGTTTCAAGGGAATTTATTGGACGGATGATTATAGATCCAATTATTCTTGGAGAAATCATTATCTCTTCACTGTCATTAATAAAGGATAAATACCAAAATATTTTAGCACAAAGCGATCCTTTGCTAAATTTCAGATGGTAGGGAACATGAAATTTCTTGTTTCATTTAAATGATATAACACAATTGTCATTCTGAGGCCTAGATAGAAGATATTGTAGATGTCTTTTGAGCTTTGAAGAACATCTTAATACAGAAGTTAAATGGTTGGCACCAGAACGACATCCTTTTGGTGGCCAGCATATTGATACAACTGCCTTAGGTTGGTCCATGTTAGCAGTCTCTACCAAGGCATTTTGTTTGCAAGTTGATATTATGTCTGATGGTAAACATGTTAGAACTCTAATTATCCTTCCTCTTATAGATATGTGTAACCATAATTTCCATCCTAATGCTCGATTTGTTCAGGAGACTAATTATGGCTGCGATAAGGCTTTTGTCAAGTTTTTCACTAAGGAGCAAGTACCAATATCATTAGACAATAGTCCTTTAAGAAATGATATTCTTCGAATAGATTATGGATTTGTAGTATCAAAAAATCAACATGATTATGTTGAGCTAAAATATGATAGGGCTCTGTTGCTATCATTGTTGGTATGAACTCTGATGCTTTTTCATCTCCTGCTCGTTGGCAGCAAGAAATTCATTGTCAACTAAAAGTGCAAGGTGATCAGGAAATTCAAAAGGTAACTTTGGGAGGTGTGGACTTAGTGGATGGTCATTTGTTAACTACTCTACGAGTATTGTTTGTTGAGGATTTGGAGTCTATAGAGAAGCATGATCTTATCCATCTGTAATCATTAGCAATGGAATCTCCACTTGGTGCATCTAATGAAAGGAATGTTCTCTGCATAATTATTGCATTATATGCCATTGCTTTGGGACAATTCCCAACCAATATAATGGAGGATGAGATGCTTCTAAGGAAATAAGGGAATTTAGAAGCCATGAAATTGGCAATAGAATATCATTTAAAGAAGAAAGAGATGCTTATTGATGTCATGAGATATTTGACTCAGAAACTGAACAATGTAAAAATGATTAAAAGATAAAGATTATTCAGAATTCCATCAACACCAACAATTTTGCAGCAAAGTTGAAACAGGGCACTCGCTGCAAAAGTTCACTGTGAAAGTGTTGAAGCACTCAGTTAGGAAATAGACTATATTTCCATGTTGCACAAGTGTTACAGAGCACCAGATCAACATTTGAATAAACATCTGTAATGTCGTTTCCCTCACACCAATATCTTGGAAACATCTTCATTATTTTCAACCCTTTGACTCCATGCCCAATGGAGATTTTCTCCTTAGCTATGCCACCACTTTCATAAAATTTTCCTCAGTTATAGATCTGGCCACTGTGCTATAATTTTAGTGAGAGAGCCCTCTCTGGTTGGAAAGGTTAGATTCCATCCCAAAGTGGTTTCAAGGTTACCTCCGTGGTTTTCCTCCCACAACCGGGAAAATTACAGAGTGATAACAGTGGGTATTATATTTGTTTGGTATTTTCTCTAACCAATATACTATGAATTGCAATCACCCACAATTACGTGGAATTGAAAATAGATCATTTACCTCAAGAAAAACCTCACTACTTGTGTCCTTTTCATCTATCAGACTTAACTGGAATGGAAATCCACTAGGTAAGGACATCTCGAATTTCCATTAGGTATGGTCTTATCATAATCTAAATCCATGTTGTTTATACTTATATTCTCACTAAGATCTTCCATTTTCTCATCTTCACCCACTTCTACTTTATAACCATTTTCCTTCGCAATGTTCATTTGAGTAAATGATGACATGTTTTTGGTTTGCAACAAGGGAGAAAGAAAAGCTTGAGAATTTTCTTGAAGAACGTCCTCCTCGTTATGCTGACAAACCTCTTAAAACAAGTGCACATTTTTTTTGTTTAAAGGTGTGTGCATGTGTACAAGGGTAACACGACATTATACTCTGCATCACCACATGACGACGCATCATGACGCATACAACTGTGATATCAACATAAAGATCCAGGACACATATCAACATCTGCCAGGAATGAACAACAATCAACCGACAAATATAAGACTGACTACCCATCCGTCCTACCCTGCAATGGTTAGGACCTCCAAGACACATAAGCAACGCTCAAGCCTAGATTCCCATCGATTTTAACCATTTAAGGTCTCAGGGATGGCGATTGTTCTGAGGAACATGGAGGTGTCTACATCCCACCCGACACAAGAAGACCAAGGCCACTAAGCTAAGGACAATCATCAAATTAGTAAACAACTCATCCATCGATCAAGGCTAAGTGGTCAAATCTACGAAACCTTTAACAATGGTTATCGTTCACCAAGGACACATCTAAATTACCATCAATCATTAATGCACCCTCCAATTTAATGTTATTGATAAGCAATTTATCACGTCTAAGTAATCAATACTAGATCTATAATGAAAAATAAAATGCATCCTCAATCATAGATCTAATGAGAAAGTCTGGAAATTGCAAATAGGTCACTATTCACCATTCAACTTAATTATTATACCTTCCAATTGGACAATTCTACTAGCCATAAACATTAATTGAAACATTAGCTAAATTAAGTAGCTTGCTATCATTAAATACTAACTAAAATAAGTAATTTTCTGTTATGAATTGTTAACTGAAATAAGGTAGAATGCTCTTATGAAATAAGGTAGATTGCTATTTTTGAATACTATTAAAATAAGGTAATTTACTGCTATGAAATGTTAACCATATAAGGTAGATTGCCTTTATGAAAATAAAGTAGATTGTTGTTTTTAAATACTAACAAAAATGAAGTAGTTGTTGTATGAAATGTTAACTAAAATAAGTAAATTGCTTGATTAGAATAAAGCAGATTGTTGTTCTTAAATACTAGAAAAATAAAGTAGTTTGCTATATTTAACCAAAATAAAGTAAATGCTATTGCTATTGTTGCTAATATTAAATATCTTCAACCTGTCAACAATTTATGAGTTGATCCACATCTCCATCTCCTAGCCATTTACATTTAATGAAGCATTAACTAAGATAACGTAGTGGCTACTATTTGGTAATTAATAAAGCAATAGCATGGTATTTAAAAATGAGACAATTACTAACAAATATCCTATCAGTTAATGTATCACTATCAATACTATTTACGTCATAGCAGAAAAAGTAATGGAGACTTTATTAACTCGATGTATTCCAGTGAGTGACTAACCTATCTCGAGGTACCAAGGTGACAACTGTCTGCGAACGTTAAGGAGCCAGTTCGAAGGGTAAAAGCCATAAGGCCAATGGTGAGATTCGTTGTCTAAAATATTGGCAACGGAGTTCTAAATGAACATGCCCACCAAGAGAAATGCAGGCAATGGAAAATAAAATGGATGGAACGTGGTTGTAGGGGAGGATGGGAGACAGAGTCTCTTGCCATGATCAAGAGATAAGCACCCAGATCGAATTCGTTTTAATCGGTAAATGCTCAGGGTAATCTGCATAGAGAAATGAATTGCCAGCATGATCTTTACCAAAACGAATTTACCAACATTTTCCAGAAACAAAATGCCAGAAACAATTTACAGGAACAAATTCCAAACGAATTTGCCATAACGGATTGCCAGAATCAATGTACAGGAACAATTTCCAAACGAAATTGCCAGAATGGATTGCCAGAAGGAAAATAAAAATATAAAAGGGCATACAATCACTCCAACTTACACATGGAGGCCAACAGATGATGTGACAATGCACCTAGTCATATATAAACGCCCAGAGTCATATAAAAACGCCCACATTAATATAAAAATGCCCACTGCAGTATATAAACGCCCACAATGATATAAAATGCCCACGGTAATATATAAAATGCCCACAGTCATATAAAAATGCCTACATTAATTAAAAATGCCCACTGTGATACATAAATGCCCACAATGATATAAAATGCCCACGGTAATATATAAAATGCCCACAGTCATATAAAAATGCCCACATTAATATAAAAACGCCCACTGTAGTATATAAACACCCACAGTGATATAAAATGCCCACCGTAATATATAAAATGCCCAGAGTCATATAAAAATGCCCACAGTCATATAAAATGCCCACGGTAATATATAAAACCCCCACAGTCATATAAAAACGTCGACATTAATTAAAAACGCCCACTGTAATACATAAATGCCTACAACAATAAAAAATGTCCACAGTAATATATAAACGCCCCCATCATTACAAACGCCCATAGCCATATATAAAAATGCTCGCCATAATTTATAAACGCCCTCCATAATTTATAAATGCCTACAGCAATACAAAATGCCCACAGTAATGTATAAATGCCCTCATCATTACAAATGCCTATAGCCATATATTAAAATGCCCACAGTCAGATATAAATGCCCAAAGAACACCAATAAGAAATTGCAGCGAATAGTAAGAGAATGTCAGAGCCAAGGATAACTCATCGAAGGATTGCGGGGTTATAACAATCTAGGCGCAGAAAAAAACAACAAGGAAATGGGATGATCCAAAATTTAACACATCAATCATCATCATAAGGATTCATATACAACTTTAAACAATTTTCCTTTTATTCTTAACAAATAAACGCACTTGTGTACCTGTGATCAACGACGAATAACCCGAAGACGCTATCCCGCACTTGAGCTCCATCCCGCTCCCGCTCACCGACCGTCGAGACCTCACCGGTACCTCCCAACCAACTCTAGGGGTACTATGTTTCTCCCTTAGCCTCCCAAGCCATAAAGGGGCCACACACTATCCAAATGGTAAGTCTAGCTCCCATCTCGCCTCGCAAGGTCGAGCTACCACTCCTATCCGAGATGGGAAATCCCAACTCCCCACAAGTAATCATTCAAGTCACAAATCCGGCAGCGTAATGTTACACTAATATCCGATCCCCCTTTCTTCCTCCTCCTCTCTTTCTTTTATAGAATTTTAACACTTCCATTCTTTCCCAAATCTCATTAAATTTTAATTTCTAAATAAAAAGTTCCAAAAATTTTCCTTCGTACAAGTGGCATCCATCCCCCACTTTCCTCCATTAATTATTTTCTTTAAATTAATAATTTCCTTATTTCCCTCACCCACCTAGAGTTGCTCCTATTTTTACTCCTAGGTGTCCCTAGATTCCCTTACAGGTTTAAATACTTTCCCTAAAAATGATGTTGCGAATTTAGTTCAATTTAGAAGGTTCTTTATTGCCGATTCTTTACTAAGTTGACCTCGCTTTTTACCATAAGTTCCCTTCTTTCCCTTATTATGTTTCCT
>JASDQU010100223.1:182200-212993 GCA_032191745.1 Picea mariana | reverse complement strand
GTGGAAACCCAAATCGGGAGAAAACCATAGAATGTTTTTTCTTATATGTCTTGAAGAATTACATTCATTGGAAGCACCAACTTCCTTTGTTTTCCAGCTGCAACTGGAAGGAGGCTCCAACCCCCTAGATTCTCAGGCTACAACCTGAGGGAAGCTCCAACTCCCAAATTCTCTGGCTACAATCAGAAGGATGCTACAACCCCCTATGTTCTCTGGTTATAACTAAAAGGTGGCTACAACCACCTGTCCTTGCCCTGTCCTGCCACCCTGAAGTAAAAGTAGAATTATGGAACCATTGTCAACCTGTCACTATGATATATACCACTGTAAACCTATACCAATAAATATGAACCATGTATCAACCATGCATCAACTTGTACCTCAACCTGTAATCAACCTATACCACAAACAAGTGTATCAACCATGCACCAACGTGTACCAAATAACCTGTAATCAACCTGTACCATAAACAAGTGCATCCAACCATGTACCAAGTATGTGCCAATCATGTTTCAACTACTCATCAACTATGAATCATCAATATGTACCAAAATCATCAAATATACACCTCATGTATGTGCCAACTCATCAACTACTTGTCTCAACCATGTACTCAACATGTACCTCAACCAAAATCCCTCATCAATTGAATCATCCAAATGTTATTTGTAGCTCTGTAATAGACCTAGTGTATATTATCACATTTCTGCAAACCTTCCTTAACTTTAACAACAAGAGACTAGCATTTTCATCGAACTTTTCTTTAGTCTCACATGCCTAGTTTTGGATTAGTCAACAACCCTAACTTGAAGTAATCATAACTTTGTACTTGTAATGTATAAAGATATGAAAATGATATACAATATTATTCAGTGTGTTTTATGTAATTCCTCCAAGTGTCACTACTTGGAACCTCTCATAAAAGGATTTATAGCAAAAATGGCATACCTTGCTGAATTCTGCCTTTCTCTAGAGAGTGACCTTGTAAAGAGTGCCCCGCATAGAATATTTGTTTAAATGATATGAAAATATTACAAAACATACTATATACTGTACCCTAACCAACACCATTTTTTTCACTGATGTTGGATCTGTTATGAAGAAGTTATGACGTTTTTACCAGAAACACCTGTTTTTGACTAGTTTCAGGACTAGCCACAAACCTTGTTTTCCACGAAATGTAACTCCAAAAATACAACGAACCACAAGTTTAATTTGTTACCAAAGATACATGGATATTTTTTCTCAATGGAATAGCAATTTTTCAATCTGAATCATTATAGAATTTTTTTTTATAGCGAAAATGGTGAGATGACCTGTAAATAACATACCTTAGAAAGCACCATCAAAAGAATTTAGCCTTCCTTGCATTTTGGTCTCCTTTTCTTCACCTTTCCTCATAATTTTGGCTTATATTCCCCTTGGTTACCTAAGACACATATATATATATATATTCAATATGCTCAAGTTTTATTAAAATTAGAGAGCCTTGCCTCTTATTTATACTCTCCAAGTAGCTTCCTTAAAAACATCTTCTAGGTCACTTGTACCCACTTTCCTTATTTTAGGGTTAACCCACTTCTAATTTATCCATTAAATTTATTATTTAAATAATTTATTTTGTATTCACTTTGAATTATAGTACACTCATCACTTCAATTTATTATTTACTTTTTAAAATCCCTTAAACCACTTTGACTACTTTGACCTTTTGGGGCTTCTAGATGACATGTGAGGGTCCTCCAACTTCGTAAGGCCATAAATCTCAAACCGCGAGGAGTTATGTGACGTTCCACATACCACCATAAATGGAATGACATGTACTATCCATATATAATAGTATTGTCTAAAAATATATCATAATTCATATTGTTACCCATCAAACAAACTTGGGTCCATTACCCAAACTCGGGGTCTCCAACTTCTCATGGCCATAACTCTCTAACCATGAGGAGTTATGTAACGTTCTACAAATCAACAGAAATGACATGAAAAGAACTATACATATATGATAATTTCCTTGAAAAATTCAATGTCCTTCATCTCATTATTCCATAATTAAAAATGGGTTCTCTTACTCCGCAAAGCATCTTCCCGTGAGGGCTTTCACCATAAGAGGACCACTTTGGCGTTCATCCATATTTAATTCTTATCAACCATGACAAGAAAATAATAAGTCATATTTACATCAAACAATATTGGGTCCATTACCCAAACCTTTGTGTTGCGAGTCTTTCTTCAAGGGTTGACATCAATGACAACCAACCTTAATCAACAAAGATTCCATGTAGTTCGTCCATGCTTATTGAGTTCAGATCCAATATTTCTTCTAGTGCTAATATCTTAGGGTTGAATCTCATAGGAATGGATCTTAGTAACTTTTGAAAAATAAAATATTCTTCGATTTCTTCTCCCAGCCCTATGATTGCATTCACTGTTTCATCAACTCTTAAGAAGTGGGTTGCAATATTCTCATCTTCCTTCATTTTTAGTTGTTCAAACTAACCTCTGTAAGTTTGAAGCTTTGCTGCTTTGACTTTTTTATCTCCTTCATAAATATTTCGAAGCTTGTCCCAAATCTCTTTGGCAGATTTACAATGTGCAACTTTGGTGAATACTGTTTCACTGAGACCATTCAAAAATGCATTTGTAGCCTTGGAATTATTTTGACCAAGTTTCACTTCTTTGTCATTTGTTGGTGGAACTGATGGTACTATGTATCCATCTACAATTGATTTCCAAATTTCAAACCCATGTGCTTGTATATATGTCTTCATCCTTATGCTCCAAAAAGCATACTTTTGTCCATAAAAGTGTGGTATTCCAATTTTATATGAGTTGGTACTCTCCATAATCTACCTTTCAGTGGTTAAACTAATTTATGAAGGAACCTTCTCTGATACCAATTGTTGGATTATGGAGAGGGGGAGTGAATTAGTAATGGTGTTATTATAATCCTTTTTCTTCAAATAATCCAAGTGTTATATCAATGTAGAATTATTATCCAATAATGAGCAATACAAAATGAAAAATCACACACATACACAGTACACAAGTGTTTTACATGGAAACCCATATAGAGAGAAAACCACAAAATGATTTATCTTATATGTCTTGAAGAATTACATTCATTGGAAGCACCAACTTCCTTTGTTTTCCAACTACAACTAAAAAGAGGTTCCAACCCCCTTGGTTTTTAGGATACAATCTGAGGGAATCTCCAACTTTGCAATTTTATGGCTACAACCAAAAGGAGGCTACAACCGCCTATGTTCTCCGGCTACAACCGAAAGGTGGCTACAACCACCTGTCCTTGCCTTTTCCAACTACCCTGAAGTAGAAGTAGAATGATGGAACCACTGTCACAGTATCACTGTGAGATATACCACTGTAAACATGTACTAATAAAACTGAACCACGCTGTAACAACCCTCCTCCATTACGATGACAACCTCTTATAACAAGTGCATTTTTTTTTTTTTTTGTGTGTGTGCACTTGTGTACAAGGATAATAAATACATTCAACTTTGCATCGCAATACGATGACGTACAAGATGCATACCACGATGAACACAACATGACGACCTAAGACGCACATCGAGTATTTGCATGGAATGAATGACAATCAATCAACAAATAAATAAGGTTGACTACCCGCCCGTCCTACCCTGCAATGGTTAGGACCTCCAAGACACATAAGCAACGCTCAAGCCCAGGTTCCCATTGATTTTAACCATTTAAGGTCTCAGGGTTGGCGACTGTTCTGAGGAACATGGAGGTGTCTACATCCCACCCCAAAGTACAAGTCCAAGCCGACAAGCTGAAATTCAACATCAAGATCATCCATGACACTTCACTCTGCAATAATCAATATTTAAAGTTGGCCCCTTTAATGTATTTGCATAAGGTCGACATTGAACACTTTATTACACCCATAATGAAATCTATGTTATTATATAAGGTCGCACATTAAAAACTCTTACACTCTGAAGGGTTGCAATAAAATTTTGATGACGGAAGAATTAAATAATTGACTGCCATACAACACATCAACATTCCCTTGCGTGCAAGAAGTAAATCTAAACCTAAAGTAATGTATCATGAAAAACCTTAATTTCCATGTGAGAAAGAAATAAGTAGGTTCAAGCCATCCTCCAAGAAGGAACCGGAGAAAAACAATATTATCTAAACCATCAATTACCACGTAAATCCAAATGCACGAGAACCATAAATATATGAATGTCATTCACAACATACAACTACTTATGCAAGAGGAGAGAATTAAACCATCAACACTGCATCCACATTGTTATAGGATGAAAGAGATTCTAATTCCTTTCCATCTCTTTTACAAGCGCAAGCTTATAAGAATCAACATAAAAAGTGAGGGAAACTTAATAACATCATTGTACAAGCTAAGAAAATTATCCACAACATAAGGTCATCCCTTTTTCAACTGGAAGTACTATTTCATAAACCTTCCTCGTCATCTCTAATTTAAATGATAATAAAAGTCATCCCTTTTTCCACTACTTTTATAATTAGTAACTGAAAATAAAATCAATAATTGCATTTGTTTCGTCTCTAAATTTAATATTGACCAAAAAGGCATTTCTTTTCCAACTAAATGTACTATTTCATAACTTCCCTCTTCATCTCTTAATAAAATAATAATAAAATCCATTTCTTTTTCGACTACTTCGATAATTAGTAACTGAAAACAAAATCAGTATTTGCATTCCTTTCACCACAAAATATTAATAAAAAGGCATTTTATTACCTTAAACATAATAATCATAAAAATCTTAAACCATGCATGACATCAATCACGTAATCATAAAATATAAACCATTCATTACCATATAAGGCTATCTACATGCCAATTTTATAATACTCTTACGCCTCATCCCTTTTGAATATTAACAGAAATATATCCTGTAATGGTTCAGGTGCATTTCGACCCACCTATGACATGCTAGAATAAAAGGTTCGAAATAAAAGATAATGTAGCCTAATTTAAACAAAAAAAGGGGGCATTTGATTTAATAAAACTAAATCTAAACTACTGCAATGCCCAGCGGTCAAATCAACTCTTAACTAAAAACTCTGTCATTCCATCTACCCATAAATCTACCGCCCTTCATGCTGTCACATTGTCCAAAAATCATTTTATTGCCGTGAAAATAATGAGGTTAATGCCATGTGCAGGGAGGGAGGATTACAAAGAGGTGGTAAAAACGCAGAAGGGATGCCCATCAAATGCAGAGAAGGGGCGAGCTTGCTAAGATGGGGTTGTCAGAATGAATGAAGGACGAAGTCCCTGGCTATGAACAAGAGAGTAGCACACATGTTGAATTTGCCCTCAATCACATATGGCTCAAGGTCGATTTCTCTGTCAAATGATGATGAAGTTGAGTTTAAAAGGCCATTACCCAACGAGCATACAGAAACGAAGTTTCCAGAAACCCAATTTCATTAACAAATTAACCAAAACAAAATTTCCAGAACTAATTCACAGTAACCATTCACAAAACGAAATTGTCGACAAAGTTTTTCAGAATCACAATTACAAGGAAAATTGCCAGAACAGATTTATAGTATCAAATTACAAACGAGATTGCCGAAAGGAGTTTTTCAGTAACACAGTTACAAGGCAAATTGCTAGAACAAATTTACAGTATCAATTTACAAACGAAATTGCCGAAAGGAGTTTTTCTGTAGCACATTGACAAAACGAGTGTGCCAGAAACAAGTTTTTCAGGGTGACTTTACACAGTGAGTTCGCCATTTAGGGGATGGAGATGAAATGATAAATACTAGACTAGAGTTTACTCAAATTTATGCAGTAATTTTTTTACAACAATGATAAATACACAAAATTTCGTAGGAGTAAGTAAATAAATAAAAACCATTCAATCCAAAGAGATCCAACACCAAATGAAGTGAAATATTCTTCCATATAGATTACCTAATACACATGCATATCTAATCATAAATCCTAATGCATTCTACTCTAAAAATGAAAGAGCCTACTGTTGCCTGATCTCCCGCTTCGAATGACGTCTGCGCACTCAGTGCCGCTCCAGCTCGCCGATCGTCGAGACCTCACCGGTACCTCCCAGCCAATGCTAGGGGTACACTGCTTCCCCCTTATCCCCCCAAGCTGCAAAGGGGCCACACACTATACAAAGGATACGTCTAGCTCACAGCTCGCCTCGCAAGGCCGAGCTACCACTCCTCTCCGAGCTGGGAAATCCCAACTCCCACAAGTAAACCAGTCAGGTCACTAATCTGGCAGCGTAACGTTACGCTAACAGTCGATCCCCTTCTTCCTTCTCCTCTCTCTCTTTTATAGAGTTTCCAACTTCCTTTATTTCCCTAAAACTCATTTAATTAAAGTTTTAATAAAAATTTCCTAAAACTTCTCCTTCGCACAAGTGTCATTCACCCCCACGTTTCTCCATTAATTATTTTCTTTAATTTATTAATTGTCTTGTTTCCCTCACCCACCTAGAGTTACTCCTAAAATTACTCCTAGGTGTCCCTATGTTCCCTTATAGGTTTTAAAGGCTTTCCCTATTATGAAGTTGGTAATTTAGTTCCATTTAGAAGGTTCTTAAATGAAAATTCTTTACTAAGTTGACCTCCCTCTTTTTACCATAAGTTCGCCTCTTTCCCTTTGTATGTTACCTCCTTTCCTTAGTTTACTAATTTTAACAGTTTCCTTCTTTCCCCTTTTTATTAGGGCTAAAAACGACAGTTGTGCAATTTAAACTCTTTTCCTTTTATTATTAATTTAGTATCTTTTTAAACTTTCACAAGTTAAAATAATTAATTTCTTCTTTACCTTTTATATCCACAGATTTTATTTAAGTTCTTACTCTCTTCATTTTACCCAAAAATTTATGAAGACCGTAATTATTACTTAAATGGTTTTTATTTTAAACTTATTACTTTATTTTTATAGAGATATTTTCTTAAGGGTAGACAAAATTTTACCCATAGCGAAGTTTTAGACTTAGAACTTAGATTCTGGACTGGGAAACATTTAAGTAGGGGAGTTGTTTTAAAATTTCTTAATGTGTTAATTGTTTTAGGGCCATCTAGGTTCGTTCCTTTATCATCCTCAATGGGACATGCCCTTCAGGATGCACTACATGCTCCAAGGGTGCCACTCGCCTCATCTGTTCCTTTGCGCGACGTGCCCTTCAGGATGCACTACGTGCTCCAAGGGTGCCACTCGCCTCTTGACTGATTGGTAGACATCAATAACCCCTGGAGTCAACACTCCGCCAGGTGAACTTATGGGAGACTAAGGGATTCTAAGGAATAAGGACCCCTCCTTATTGCGCGCCCCTTAGAATCATCATGAGCGACTGTCGCAGTCTACCCTCATGACATCATGGGTCCTCTCGAACTAGGTAATCATTAACCTATAGTTCGAGCCACAGTGGGAGTGCAAGTAGGATGTGGCAGGGCTGCTATCCACACCTCTCCCTCAACCTCTCTGGTAGTTGTGTGTGACCCCTTTACTCCATATGTGAGTCTGGTCGACAAGCTATCGTCAACCTGCATCATCAACAAATCATGTTAGACATATCCACATCATATCATCTAATCAAATGTACCAACATCACAGTAAAATGATCAAACCCCAATGGCACACTCCCTGACTCGATCCAAAGTCCAAGGGGTTCCATCGATGCCTCTGCATCCTCAAGGTCCAAAACCCTATACACTCAGTAAAAATGAGTCAATAGCACCTGTCTATGTAAATGTAGTAAAACAACATGTCATCTACCCATGACACATCATAATCAAAGTCAAATGTTTTAATATCATAATAATCTAGATCACTTGTGAGCAAGTGTCCTCAAAGAATAAGTTCGCTCAATGTGCCAAAGCAGGATGTTACACATGCATCAACCATCCATCAACCTGTACCTCAACCTATAATCAACCTGTACCATAAACAAGTGCATCAACCATGCACCAACCTGTACCAAACAATACGTAATCAACCTGTACGATAAACAAGTGCAACCAACCATGTACCAAGTATGTACCAATTATGTGTCAATTTCTCATAAACTATGACTCATCATTATGTACCAACATCATCAACTATACACCTCATGTATATGCCAACTCATCAACTACTTGTCTCAACCATGTACCCAACTTGTACCTCAACCAAAAGCCCTCATCAATTTCATCATCCAAATATGATTTGTAAATCTATAATAGACCTGGTGTATATAATCACATACCTGCAAACCTTCCTTAACTTTAACAACAAGAGACTATCATTTTCATCAAACATTTCTTTAGTCTCACAATACTAGTTTTGGATTAGTCAACAACACTAACTTGAAATAATCATAACTTTGTACCTGTAATGAATAAATTTTTGAAACTGATACAGAATGTTCTTCAGTGTGTTTTATGCAATTCCTCTAGGTTTCACTACTTGGAACTTCTCAGAAAAGGAGTTATGGAAAAAATGGCACACCTTCCTGAATTCTAAATTACTCTAGAGAGCGACCTTGTAGAGCATGCCTCACACAAAATATTTGTTGAATTGATATGAAACTGTTACACAACATACTAAATATTTTTATCTAACCAAATTTTTTTTTCTTACTGAATTTGGATCTATTATGAAGATGTTATGACATTTTTACCCGAAACACTTGTTTTTGACTAGTTTCAGGACTAGCCACAAACCCTATTTTCGATGGAGTCTAACTCCAAAAAACCAATGACCCACAAGATGAATTACTTACCAAAGATAATGGGATATGTTTTCTCAATGGAATAGAAATTTCACGGTCTGAAGCATTCTAGAAAAAAAGTTATTGCGAAAATGGTGAGATGACGTGAAAAACGCATACCTTAGAAAGCATCATCAAAAGAATTTATTCTTCCTTGAATTCCAGCCTTATGTTGTTCACTTTACTCAGAAATTTGGCTTAGATATACTTTGGTTACCTTAGACACCTATATGTATTCAATATTCTAAAGTGTGTCTAAAATGAGAGAGTCTTGCCTCTTATTTATACTCTCCAAGTAGCTTCCTTAAAAACATCTTCTAGGTCACTTTGCCCACTTTCCTTATTTTAGGATCAACCCACTTCTAATTTCTCCATTAAATTTATTATTTAAATAATTTATTTTGTATTCAAAGTGAATACAAAATAAATTATTTAANATTTTAGGATCAACCCACTTCTAATTTCTCCATTAAATTTATTATTTAAATAATTTATTTTGTATTCACTTTGAATTATAGTACACTCATTGCTTCACTTTATTATTTACCTTTTAAAAACTCTTAAACCACTTTGACTACTTTGACCTTTTGGGGCTTCTAGATGACATAAGAGGGTCCTCCAACTTCGTAAGGCCATAACTCTCAAACCGTGAGAAGTTATGTGACGTTCCACATACCACCGAAAATGGAATGACATGTAATATCCATATATAATAGTATTACCTGAAAATATATCAAAACTCATACCGTTATCCATCAAACAATCTTGGGTCCATTACCCAAACCTGGGTTGTCCAACTTCTCATGGCCATAACTGTCTAACCGTGAGGAGTTATGTGACGTTCCACATACCACCAGAAATGGCATGAAAAAGCCTATGCATATAGGATAGCTTCACTAACAAATTCACTATAATTCATCTCATTATTCCACAATTAAGCATGGATTCTCTCACTCCGCAAAGCGTCTTCCATAAGGAATTTCACCATAAGGGGACCACTTTGGATTTCATCCATATTTACTTCTTATCAATCATGAAAAGACAATAATGAGTCATATTTACATAAAACAAAATTGGGTATATTACCGAAACCTTTGTGCTACTAGGCTTTCTTCAAGGGTTGACATCAATGACAACCAACCTTAATCAACAATGTTTATGAGGTCTAAATCACCTTGCAGCTAATCAATTATCCATTGTGCATGCTCTAACATGAGTATCCCCTTGTCCCACACATATTTAGCCATGGGGAGGCCTCTACCTTGCACCGAGGCTACCTAAGAAGTTTCTGCTGCTTAGGCTGGTACTTGGAGAACTACTAGTTCGACCACTAGCATCTCTTCTCTGGCTCTGAGGGCTTCATGACTCGATTGTTCTATGGTCATTGTTTGTTTGTCCAGAATCATGGATCTGAACTTGGTCGTTTTGGGATCAACCATCCATGATACCACCTTGTCCCAGTCCTGGGCATTTTTTGTGAAGATTTCGTCTTCGAATTTGTCGTGGGCATATGGACAATAGGACGACAATTGAGAGGCATGTTTCAGAACTAGACCCTTTGGGTCATGCTTGTGGAAACTATTGGTAAGGAATAAAAATTCTAATTGGTTTGGTCCTTCCTACTTGGCTTGGGCAGTGTATTTCACTAGGTAGAAGTCGACATGGAATCCATATGGTATAAACACTCGCTTCTTATCTTTGACTAGGGTAGTGTTGTAACCTTTTAGGATGGTCTAGTAGCAGATCTCTCCCACCACAAGCTAGTCAGGGACATGTGATGGTAGGATATGAGGTGCTACGGTGGCCCCAAATAAACTAATGTATGTATCACGTTCATCCAGATACCATTGGATGACCTTGGATATCACCCTTTTGTCCACAATCGATAGTCTCAGACACTCTTTATTGAAAAGAATAAAGTAAATGTGTGCGATGAATTCATCGAAGATGAGGGAGTAGGATTTTTTGTACTTGTTCTCCCATAAGACGCTGAAATATACATGGACTGGGAGCTCCACGATGTGCTAGCTTAATTTCATGTTGACGAAGACGTTTCTGGTGCACATGACATCCAACAATTATGATGCCATGTAAAAGGATGGAGTCCCCCCTTCTTTTGGTGTCTGATCCTAATGTATGAAGATGCTCAATGTCTTTGAAATGATGTCTCCCCAATTGAAACCACTCCTAGATATAGCTATTGTGTACACTAGAGGCATCCATGCCTATGAAAACCTGAAGCAATCTTTCTCCCCATATAACTGAAAAATGAGTGCCATTAGGAAGATGTATGGTTCTCTTAGGTTGGTTGTTTAGTACCACCCGTAGGTCTAGTTAGAGTATTTCTTATCTTCTTGCTACCATGAGGCCATTATAGGACTGGTGTCGTGGCGCTCGTATAATTTCACGATGAAATCAGTTTTCAGTCACTCCTCTGGGTCTCTAAGTTTGTATTACTTATGGAACTCCACCAGAAGGAAAAATATGACACACCCACCATTGTCATTGTTGATTAGGAACTTTTGTGTTTCTGTGTGTTCGATGAGCCATTGTAGCAGTTCTATATAGGGAAACACCGGGGTTCTTCTCAAAACCATGTGCAGGTATGACCGTTGGATATTAGCAAATACCTGGTCGTCGAGCGCTCTTACATCTGGGTCACTATGTGGGATGTATTCTAGAAATTCCTTTCGGTTGATATTCTTGAAGAGTTCTCCCCAATGTGGGAGTGTCCTCTTGACCCTTGTGCTTGCCTCTGTGTCTCTGAAGGCTGGAGGCTGAATGAAAGCCTTCTTGGTGGATGTTTTAATAACCCATTTTGGTTTTGGAGAAAATTCTAACTGTTTTTCTTCCCCTGGAGAAGAGACTTATCCTACTTTCGGTTCTTTCAGCTTGGGCACCCTCAACAATTGCCTAGTGGTTGGTTTTTTCGGAGGCATTATTCCTTCAAACGAAATCAATAATTTAGGGCTTGCGTACAGAGTGACACTGGATAAAAAATGTATATATGAAGTGAAAACACAGAAAATCCATATTGGTACATACATGTAACGCTTGTTTTACCTAGTTGTTTGATACTTATGAGATCTTAGAAGCTTTTGAATTTCTTGTCTCACTTCTCTGGATGCTTTGAAACTCCTTTGCACATAGAACGGTTTCCTTTACAATGGACCAAGAGAATTTAAACAGGGGAAGAAATTACTGCATCGTATCAACCAATTAATTTGGATGATGAGTGGATTTCAAACAAATATGTTGTCGAATCTCTGTAACTTGAGTTCATCATGGGTTGATGACGGAGGTATGGAGGGTGATGTGTTCTATCGGTAATTTCAAATGGTTGTTTTGATTCGCACATGAAGTAGTAACTAGTGCGATATTTGGCATTAATTAACCTCTTAAAAGCTATGGATCTAATCGTATCTAGTGCTAAAACGTCCCATCATGTCACTTTCTCAGTGGGTGGATTAGGGATCGACGATGCACTATGAACATTTTTGTTGATATCCTTTTGTGGAAAACCTCTAACACCGATTGATTTCATCGTACATTGCTGACGTGGCAAACTAACTCAGAGGTGTTACCTAGACCTAGGGAACCAAAAAGTGACTCGGGGTTGATTTATGTTGTACGGTTTCTCTATTTGGGCAAAGACATGTGGCATTAAAGACTGGTGACTTAGTTCATGCATATTGGTTAGAGTCAGGGATTTCTTCAAGTAGTGCATTTTAAAATAAACCTAGGTTCGTTGATGTCGAAAAGGTATAGGGGGTCGACGATTGGGGATAGACCTATCATGTGTTTTCTTTGGATTAGTTTCTTTGAAAATCCATGATACTAAAATGATTTGGGAATCGGTGGTTGGGGAAAACTCTTTAGCATGGTTGAAATGTTCATCGTAGTTCGGTTTTCTCTGATTCCGATAAGCACGTCGGGTATCCACTATCGGTGATATCATTTAGTTTTTTCTTGACGTTTACTCCCTTTGACTTTTACCAATGTCTAAGAGGATCCGCTATCAGCGAAGTATGTGTGTGATACTTGTCATGAAAAAAAACTTCTCCTTCGTCGATACCCATGGAGATTGATGCTTGATGATTGAGGCTTTCCGAGTGTTTCCTTTTCACCTCTTAATTGCTTCCAATGTTGAATCATGAGTGCGTCGGGTGAAGCATTTTGGATGTTGATTCCGTACTTAAGTGTTAGTCCTTTTTAATTCATGGATTTTCATAAAGTTAAACAAACTTGAGCGTTAAGAGAATAAGCAAAGTCAAAACATTTCTCAAAAGAAAATCGACTCCAGACAGTGCAAAATTAATTGGTACCCAAAAAGTAAAAATTTGACATAGGCTTTTTAGGGTGTGTTGAGTGCTCAAAAAAATGGCAACTTACTGGGTGAAATTTGAAACTTTATTCCTTCCTCGAGCTCGACAGATGCAAAATCTAATTAGGAACTTAACTAGTTTTCACCAAAGAATCTTTTACCCTTGCATTTGGAATTTCTCCGATTTATGCATCTAGGCCTGCCTGTGGGGTTTTTTAACCTTTATTCCACCTTACTTTCCTATAACCTTTACTAATTATCCCTTTTTACAATAGTCCAATAAATCATTCGTTGGCACTAGGACTTTAGTTACTCTTATTCATTTGCTACAGTGTTTCTCCGCTGCCAGCAAGCGTCCATAGCCCCGACGGAGTCACCCCGATGTCACAAACCTTTCTCTATTACCAGCAGGCATCCATAGACTTGACAAAGATATATTCATACCCTCTCCTACTATGCACTCATTTGATATAGTTGAATTTTACTTCGGCAAAATGCCCTAAGTGAGCAGGAGAGGAGGACGTCTGTTATTTGCAAGATGAGATGGTTAAGGTGAAATTTACTATCTCTGTCTTTGAGGTGTATGTATTCCCTTCCATATTAACGTATTTCCCTTAAGGTTATTTACTATACCACTAATAAGACACTTTCTCATTTCTCCAAAGTTGTTCATCTGTGCAAGTTAGATAAATAATTTCATGATACAACTGTAGGCTCCTCAATGTTTCTTTTGTTTTTATGTAAGGGACAAGTTAGGAAGAGATTTTTATATGACACATGATTTGAGGTCAACCATTGTATTAATAAACACAATCTTTTAAAATCTCAGAAGAACAATCAAAAAAAAAAAGAGGTGTAAAATGCAAAAGGTAAAGCGACGTATCTGGAATAACACATAAGAGATTTTTTTTTTTTCTATTGAAAGTATTGTTTTAGAACTTGGTCATTTATTGGGAGAGCATTGGGTCCTCCCATTAGATTCTGTAGTTGATATGTGTCGGACCCTATCTTCTCAACCACCTGGAAAGGGTCGAACCACAGATTATAAAACTTAGAATGTTTTCCTTTAGGCTCATTTTCTGTGTCCCACTTTAGGACTAGGTATCCTACCTCAAAATTATTCTCTTTAGTCTTATGCTTATCAAACCACCTTTTAACTATCTCTTGATGGGGTATTAACTTTGATTTGGATTTCTCCCTTTGTTCTTATAGCATGAGCAGGGTGTGAATTCTTTGTTGTATGACTGATGAGGGCTGCCCTCTGGAATCTTGGGCAAGTTGAAGAGATGGAAGATAAATATCGTTCGGGAGAATAGCTTCCTGTACGTAAACCAAAAATTATGGGGAATTCCCTATAGCTTCCTTGGGTGTGACTCTATCTTCCCATAAAACATTATGAAGTGCATTATGCCAATTCCTCTAGTTGTCTACAACTGTTCTCTTTAATAATATTACTAATTTCTTATTAGTCAATTCTACCACTCTGTTTCCCTGTGGATAATAGTTTGGAGAGTATATAATTATGATTCCTTTGTCTAGATAAAACTCCATTAATAGGGTAGAATAAAAGTAAGCTACATTATCAAAAAAAAGGACAGAAGGGACACCAAACCTTGTGATTAATTGTTGTTCTATGAATCATATTACCACCTTCTCATTTACATGAGTTAGAGGGATGGATTCTTCCCATTTTGTGAAATAATCAGTGGCAGTAAGTATGTACTTATGTTGTTTCGAATATATTGATGTGATTTCCCTTATGATATCTAACTTACATTGCTCAAAAGGTCTAGAAACGATCACCGGTTGGAGTGGGATCATTGCTCTCTTCTCCTTCCCAATGCTTATTTGACAAGTTTTACAGTTTCTAGCATATGTGTGAGTGTCCTTGAACAAAGTGTGCCAATAATGGATAGCTCTCAGTATCTTATGAGCGATGGTGTCTCCTGGGAAATTTCCATCTGCAAGACCATCATGGAGCTCCTTCAGAACCTTCTCTACATCTTCACGCTTGAGACATCTTAAAAGTATTCCATCATAACTAACCTAGAAGAGTACCAAATTTACGAGACGATATTGTACAAACTTTAACCTGAGAGCTCTCCTTTCCCTAGGATTTAGGTTTTATAGGAAAGTCCCATGGTGTAGGAGATAAGTCAATTTCTCATACCAAGACTCTTTCCCTGGGGAGATGTATGAAGCTTCACCACACCATAAGGCCATTTCATTGTCCCATCCGAGGTCTTCATTTACTTGGTCCAGAGCTTCAGCTGCCAGTTTTCATAGCCATTTTCCTTCAACAAATTTAGCAGGTTTTATATCTAGATAAAATTCTTAGACTACTGCCATCCAGTTTCCTCTTCTTTCTCCCATCTCTTGTTGAGTAAATAGGGATCAAACTGCAAGGTGAGGCATGATTAATTTAGTGTGGTTCTTGAGGATGTAAGATCTGAATTTTTTTACTACTTTATATACCGCATAGGCTTTCTTATCTATTGTTGGGTAATTTAGGTTGCCACCCTAGAGATTAGTGCTCATGAACGACACCGGGGCATCATTGTTATTATCGTTATTTTGATTCAATACTGCGACTAATGATTGGTCGGAAGTGAAAGTATAGAGGAATAAATATTTGTTGAAATCAGGACATCACAACACTTGGGCTTGAGATAGTTCCGTCTTAGTATTTTCGAAGGCCTTCTTCCGCGATCATCATCCCACTTAAATTCAACATCTTTCAGAATTATTGTTTGTAAGGGTTTAATAGTTTCTATGAAGTCAGGGGTGAATTTCCTTATAAAATTGATTTTCTCGAAGAACGACTGCATAGATTTTCTGTTGTGAGGTAACGAAAGTTGAGATATAGCTTTTATCCTTTGCAGATCCATGAAAATTCCTTCTTGAGATATAACATGGCCTAACAAATTTCCTTCCTCAACACCGAAAATAGTCTTCTTAGGGTTTAAAATATGCCATATTTTCTACACCTTTCAAAAATTTGGGTTAAATGTTGGATGTGATCTTCTCTTTTCTTTAAATATATAGTCACATCATCCAAGTAGACTACTACACACTTGTTGATTAGTCCCCAAAATTTTACATCCATAGCTCTCTGGAAGGTTGCCCCTGCGTTGATTAACCCAAAACACATGCGTTTATAAGAAAAAGTTCCCCACTTGGTTCGGAAGGTAGTTTTTAAATGGTCTTCGTATAAAAATAGAACCTGGTTGTAACCTAAGAAATCATCCAGTAAGGAGAAAATCTCAGATCCAGACATGGTCTGCAGGAATTGCTCCATTAGTGGGACTGGGTAGTTTTCCTTTTTTGAATCTCTGTTGAGGTTTCTAAAATCTACGCATAGGCGAATCTCCCCAAAATTTTTGCGTACAGGAACCTGATTTTCTAACCATGTAGAGTGTCTAACCTGAAAGATAATCTTGGCATCGAATAGTTTCTTTAACTATTAACACATGAAAGGTTGCAGGGAAGGGTGATACTTTCAAAGATTTTGTTGGAAGGGTTTCACTTCAGGTTTTAATGGGATAGTGTGTTGAATGATACATGTATCATAATTTTTCAGATATCGGTAAGACCACACAAAGACATCCTGATATTGTCTAAAGAGTTTGATATAGACCTTCATTTCCTCTTAGATATGGTCTTTATAAGGTTTACATTTTTTGGGTTTTCCAGGGTTCCGAGATTTATCGTTTCATGCATGGGACAAGAACTACCAGTCTTCGTGTTTTTTTACCCCTTAAACATTTCTTTTAGGTCAAAGAGGTTTTCTAAATTAGTTATTCCCTTCAGTATCATGTGAGACTTTGATTTTTCAGATGAATGATTTGTATGAGGGTCAGTCTCCATTGATTTTTCCTGGAATACTTCATCATCAATGGCCAAGTCTTTAAAATTGTCTTGATTGGTTAGCAAGTTTATAATCTGTTCGTCTCCTTCAAAAAAATTACAATAAGAAATATTGTTGGGCACCAAGGGTTTATATAACAGTTTTGCAGTGAACCGAGAGGCTTCATAATCCTCCAGAGGTGATATCCTTGAAGTAGCGGTGGTCATAGAATCAACAAGAATGTTCTTCGCTTTGGGGATCACTGTCATGTTGAAAGCTTCAAAATGTTCTATTAGCCTGTACACTTCCTATTGGTAATTCTTCAGGTGTGGAGAATTGAAATCTATAATATTTCTTATTTGTCTGAAAATGATTCTAGAGTCTCCAAAAATATTCAATTCTTGGACGTTCAGGTCTATGGATTTCTTTAACCCTTGTACTAGAGCTTCATACTCGACAGTGTTATTTGTCCATTCAAATTCTAGTCTACAAGACAAGAAATATCATTTTCCTTTCGGATTAATAAGGATACACCTTGCTCCTAACCCTTCTTGTGATTTAGATCCATCAAAATGTAGGGTCTAAACTTGTGAGAAAAATGTATCATCTTCCTCCTTCCTATTAATTTCCTCTTTTCCTCCTGTTATTTATGTGATTTCTAACGCAGGTTCTTAGTAGAAGAGGGTTTCCTCCACCGCTGTCGACAATTCCTCTTGAAAAATAATTTCAAAGTTTTGGGTAAAAGGGACATTAGATGAGATAGGGGAGAAGTTCCCAAAGTAGGAATCACAGGAATAATTGCCTAGCATGGGGAAATCTGTTGATGAGGGTTCATTTAGAGTTTTTAGGTCAGTGACAGTATGTTTTAGATATATTTCCCTATAAATTCTGATCATATTTTTGTGTCCCTTTAATGGTAGCCAAAGGTGCACCCAGTCCGTACTGAAATACCCATTTAACATCTCAGACCAATCTCGGCTTAGTAACAATCCATAAGCTTCTACGATATCGAGTACAATAATGTCAATTACTTGCACAAATTTAGGGTGAGTTGCTATTCTGATCATCGCATCCTTGAGTTCTCCCATAACTTTGACCTGGGTTTTGTCTAGATGTATTACATGTTTATGGATTTTGAGAGGAAAGACATTTAATGTTTTGCAAATAGACAAGGGAATAACGTTAGAAAATGCTCCTGAATCGACCAAACAATTATGGAGGTTTATGTTGAAGACTTCAAACGTTAAAAGGAACGGTGGAACAAAAGGTTTTCCCTTCTTATCCTCTGAACATGCGTTCATAGTTTGTTTATTCCTTGGGCTTGTGGGAGTTAGACTCCCCTCCATGTCAGTGCTTGTGGTAGGATTTTCTACTGAATTCAAAGCATGTAATAGAAATTCCTTTTGATGAGGGATTCTACATATATCCATAACTGATATATTAGCCTTCAACTTCTTCAAGTATTCTACTATGTTGTAATCCATCTTGGGTGATTCTCATGTATGGATATTTATAGGGCTTTTTTGGGGAGAAAAATGTGCTTTAGAGTGATCAGGAGTTGATCTTCTTCCCGAGATTTGGGTGGTAGCAAGGTTTTCTGGGAGCGATTGACCCTTACTTCGTGTTTTCACAACCAATAATTTCATGGGTGGTTCTATGACTTCATATAGGTCATCGTAAGGCATAGTTAGGACGGGATCCCATATCAACATGGTTGTTTCTTCTGGTGGAGAAATTTCTTCTTGATCAGAAATATTCATACTGGAGATGCTTGAGTGTTCAGTCAGGGAGACTTCATCTAGGAACTGGTTAGCCATCAAATTCATGGCATGCACCCATTGTGGGCAGTCTCTTTCAGAGTGATTCTCTTGGTGATAAGTGTAGAATGAGTCAGACTCTACATTCCCTAGATCCATGTTCAATTTGGCTGGGGGGGTTCAATTTCTTTGAATGGTGGATTCCTTTTAAAGAAAGGATTATAGGGAATTTGTCCTTGATTTCCATCCCCTGCATTTCTCTTCATGTATTTGATTTTGTTTGACAACTTCTTGACCATGCGTTGGAGATCCTCTATGTCCTCTCTTCCTTTTTCGTGAGCTTGTTTTGTTTGTTTCCCCAGGGGTCTAGTAAGAAATAGTCCTTTCCTGGGAGGAGGTTGAACTTATTTCTTAACTAATGAGACTTGGGCTTCTTTACACCCTTTCATTTGGAACTCTATCATTTTGTCTTCTTCAAAATTCTCAGCTAAGGTTAGTTTGGCAACCCTTTTCACAAACATGGAAATAGAAGCTGGGAGAGCATTAGCGTATACCTCGATTTGCAACTCTTGAGTAGGCTTAGTCTCATCCTGGAACGTATTTAAGATGGTGGTAAACATTTTATTAAAGTCTTTGACCCTTTCCATCGATCTCATGGTGATAGTGAACAACTCATCCATCAATGCTAATGTAGTAGTTTATTCTACGAATTTATCTAGAAAGTCCTTTTGAAACTTTGTCCAGTTTGTTATGGATCCTACAGGTTGGTTAAAATACAAATTTGAGGCCAAAGTATTGAAAGTGTATGGGAACAACCTACAAACTACATCATCATGTTGGACATTCATAAGTTTGATGGCTAATATGAATTTCTTGATATGGTCTTTGGGAAATCCTGAGGTTTCACGGTCAAATTTAGGAACTAATTTCTTTGGGTGTCGGGGAAGGTTATGTACTCATCCAAGGATGGGCAAAGAATCTCTGTCCAAACAAGGTTGATTATTTTGAGGTGGGTTTCCCCTTTCTTCATCATGGTTGTGGTTATCTTCCATGTCTTCAGATCCTGAGTTAAACCCCTCTTCTTTTAAAAACTCGTTAGGCTCGGAGAAGTTATCGACCAATGTTTTGGGGATTAGATTAAGATGATGTTTGATTTCTGTGAGGGAGAAATAGATTATATATTATACTGTGTGCACTAAACCTGGTCTAGGGATTTGACCATTGACCTACTTATTTGTTTTCTTCGAGGAAGAAGTGGGGCAAAGGGTAGAGCACCAATCTGTCGGGCATATGTTCTTGTGATTCTTTTGAACTAATTCAATTCCTCATGAGGAAGAGTGCAAATTATATCAGGGAACATACATTCTTCTTTAGGATGGGTTCAGTTACTCATTTTGGGAGTACTCAGTGTGTGTAGGTTGTCTTGGGAATGACTAGCCATGCATGTGGGTTGTTTTAAATCTACAAGTTGTCTGGAATATTAAGAAAAATATATATTTAGCCATTCATTCTTTAGGCCCTCCTTCTAGCACCAATTTTGTTTACCAATTGAAACTAAGGTCTTAGGGGTATGCTTGGTACTTACTTGATCATCAGTCATTGGAATGTTGATTCCTTGTTGCATAACTTATTCATTTTGTTCTCCTGACTTCGTCCCTTCTTTTGGACTATCCACTTGTGTTTGTGGTGCATTGGGAAGCTCAGTGTCTAAGACACTCTCGAATTCTTGTTCGTTCTATGGAAGCCCCTGAATTTGATAATCGGGAAGCGAGGAAGATGTCTTCTCTATCTCTTTTTCCTCTTCGATATGCATGAGGGTCACAAGGGATACCTACATGATTTCATCATCATCATATATTTTTATCAGCTCATTTAAGGCATTTTACAGAATTGTCCTCCCTGATTTTCTGACTATTTCTGATTGAGCTGAAACACCTGTCGGTGATTCATCCTATGGCGTTGTAAACTCAGGGTTGTCTAACCTAGTAATTTCATCAAGGTCTATGAATTCATGGTTGCTTGGGCCCGTCTAACTCCTATCCAGATTTTCTTCACGGAGCCTTGTCATGTTTATGAGGTCCAGATCACCTTGCAACTAATCCATTATCTGCTGCACATGATCTAACATGAGTAAACCCCTCTCCCACACATATTGAGCCATGGGGAGGCCTCTACCTTGCATTGAGGCTACCTAGGAAATTTTCGCTCCTTCGGCCGCTACCTGGGGAACTGCTCCTTCGACCGCTAGCATCTCTTCTCTGGATCTAAGGGATTCTTGACCTGATTGTTCTATGTTTTTTTTTTTTTCATCCAGAATCATGGCTCTAAACTTGGGATTTTTTGGTTCATCCATCCAAGACACCACCTCGTCCCAGTCCTGGGCATTTTCTATGAAGATTTTGTCTTCGAATTTGTCATGGGCATATGGCTAGTAGGATGACACTTGAGAGGCATGTTTAAGGACTAGACCCTTTGGGTCATTCTTGCGGAACCTACTAGTATGGAATTGATATTCTAATTGGTTCAACCCTTCCTTCTTGTCTTGGGCAGTGTCTTTCACTAGGTAGAATTCGACATGGAATCCATACGGTGTAAATTCCCGTTTATTATCTTTAACTAGCATAGCGTTGTAACCTTTCAGGATGGTCTGGGTTCTACTTGCTACCATGTGCAGGTATGACCATCAGATATTAGGGAATACCTGGTCATTGAGCGCTCTTACATATGGGTCACTGTGTGCGATGTATTCCAGAAATTCCTCCTGTTTGATCATCTTGAAGAGTTCTCCCCAATGTGGGAGTGTCTTCTAGGCCCCTTTGCTTGCGTCCATGTATTAGAAGGCTAGAGAATAAATGAAAGCCTTCGTGGTGGATGTTTTAATAACTGTTTCCAATCTTGGATAAAATTCTAATTGTTTTTCTTCCCCTAGAGAAGAGCCTACTCCTACTTCTGGTTCTTTCATCTTGGACGCCCTCGGCGATCGCCTAGTGGTTGGTTTTATCAGAGGTATTGTTACTTCAATCGAAATCAATCCTTTAGGGCCTACGTAGATAGTGAAACTGGATAAAAAATGTATATATGAAGTGAAAACGCAAAAAATCCAGATTCGTACATACATGTAATGCTTGCTAGACCTAGTTGTTTGATACTTATGGGATCTCAGAAGCTTTTGAATTGCTTGTATCACTTCTCTGGATGCTCTAAAACTTATTTACTCCCATAATGGTTTCCTTTACAATGCCCCAAGAGAATTTAAACAGGGGAAGAACTTACAGCGTCGTATCAACCAATTAATTCGGGTGATGAGTGGATTTCAAACAAATCTTCCATTGAATCTCTGCAACTTGAATTCATCATGGGTTGATGGAGAAGGTGAGGAGGGTGATGTGTTCTATCAGTAATTTCAAATGGTTGTTTTTATTCACACACGAAGTAGTAACTAATGAGATATTTGGCATTAATTAACCTCTGAAAATCCCAGGATCTAATCGTATCTAGTGCTAAAACATCCCAGTGTTTCTCTTTCTTAGTGGGTGGATCGGGGATCGATGATGTGCTATGAACATTTTCATTGATATCCTTTTGTGGAAAACCTATAAAGCAAATTGATTTCATCGTACATTGTTGACATGGCAAACTAACTCGTTGGTGTGACCTGGACCTGGGCAACCAAAAAGTGATTCAGGGTAGATTTATGCCGTACGGTTTCTCTGGTCAGGAAAAGACACCTGGCGTTAAAGACTAGTGACTTAATTTGCGCATATTAGTCGGAGTCATGGATTTCTTCAAGTAATGCATTTTAAAATAAACTTAGGTTCAATGATGTCGAAAAGGTATCGAGGGTTGGTATTCGGGGATAGACATATTGCATGTTTTCTTTGGATTAGTTTCTTCGAAAATCCCTGATGTTGAAATGCTTCGGGAATTGGTGGTCGGGGAAAACTCTTTAGCATGGTTGAAAAGTTCTTCGTAGTTCAATTTTCTCTGATTCCTATAAGCACGTCAGGTATTGGCTATCAGTGATATCATTTCCTTTTTTCTTGATGTTTACTCCCTTTGTATTTTACCGATGTCTAAGTGGATCAAGTACTGACAAATTCTGTGTGTGATACTTTTAGTGGAAAAAAACTTCTCCTTCGCCTATACTGATGGAGATCAGCACTCGATGATTGAGGATTTCCATGTTTCCTTTTCACCTCTTAATTCCTTCCAATGTCGAATCATGAGCGCATCGGGTGAAGTGTTTTGGCTGTTGATTCCCTACTTAAGTGCTAGACCTTTTTAATTCATGGATTTTCATAAAGTTAAATAAACTTGAGCTTAAGAGAACAAGCAAAGTCAAAACATTTCTCAAAATAAAATCGACTCCAGACAGTGCAAAATTAAGTGGTACCCAAAAAGTGAAAATTTGACATAGGATTTTTAGGGTGTGTTGAGTGCTCAACAAAATGGTGACTTGCTGGGAGAAATCAGAAACTCTGTTCTTTCCTCAGGCTCGATTGATGCAAAAGATGATTAGGGACTTAAATGGTTTTCACTAGAGCATATTTTACCCTCGCATTTGGAATTTCCCCAGTTAATGCATCTGGGCCTACCTGTGGGGTTTTTTAACCTTTATTCCACCTTATTTTCCGGTAACCTTTACTAATGTTCCCTTTTGACAAGAGTCTATTAAATCATTCACTAGAACTAGGCCTTTTAATTACTCTTATTCATTTTCTATAGTGTTGCTTCGCTGCCAGTGAGCGTCCATAGCCCCGATGGAGTCACCCCAATGTCACAGACCTTGCTTCGCTACCAACAAGCGTCCATATCCCTGGTGGAGATATCGGCATACCCTCTCCTACTATGCACTCATTTGATATAGTTGAATTTTACTTTGGCAAAATTCTCTGAGCGAGAAGGAGAGGAGGACGTATGTTATTTGCAAGATGAGATGGTTAAGGTGAAAATTACTAGCTCTGTCTTTGAGGTGCATGTAGTCCCTTCCATATTATCATATTTACCTTAAGGTTATTTACCATACCATTAATCATACACTTCCTCATTTCTCCAAAGTTGTTCATCTATGCAAGTTAGATAAAGAATTTCTTGATACAACTGTAGGCTCCTCAATGTTTCTTGTGTTTGTATGTGAGCGATGAGTTAGGAGGAGAGTTCACTATGAAGCATGATTTGAGGTCAACCATTGTATTACTAAACACAATATTTTAAGAGATCAGAAGCACACTCGTAAAAAAAAAGAAAAATAATGTGTAAAATGCAAAAGGTAAAACAATGTATCTGGAATAACACAGAAGAGATATTTTTTTTTTCTAATGAAAGTATTGTTTTAGAGATTTTCCATTTACTGGGAGAGCATCAGGTTCCCCCCTTAGATTTTGTAGTCAATATGTGCCTGACCCTATCTTCTTAACCACCTAGAAAGGGCCGAGCCATAGATTCTGAAAATTAGAATGTTTTCCTTTAGGCTCATTTGCTCTGTCCCACTTTATGACTAGGTCTCCTACCTCGACATTCTTCTCTTTATCCTTATGCTTATGAAACCACCTTTTAACTATCTGTTCATGGGATATGAAATTTGATTGGGCTTTCTCCCTTTCTTCTTCTAGCATGAGGAGGGAGTCAATTCTTTGTTGTATGATTGATGAGGGCTGCCCTCTGGAATCTTGGGCAAGTTGAAGAGATGGAAGATAAAGCTCATTCGAGAGAAGGGATTCCTATACATAAACCATAAAGTATGGGTAATTCCCTATAGCTTCCTTGGGTGTGCGTCTATCGGTTCATAAAGAGTTATGAAGTGCATTATGCCAATTCCTCTGGTTGTCTGCAACTGTTCTCTTTAATATTCTTACTAAGTTCTTATTAGTCAATTCTGCCACTTTGTTTCCCTATGGATAATATTTTGCGAGGTATATAATTATGATTCCTCTGTCTAGATAAAACTCCATTAATAGGGTGGAATAAAAGTAAGCTGCATTATAAAAAAAGGAGAGAAGGGACACCGAACCTTGTGATTAATTGTTGTTCTGTGAATCAGATTACTACCTTCTAGTTTACATGAGTTAGAGGGATGGCTTCTACCCATTTTGTGAAATAATCGGTGGTAGTAATTATGTAATTATGTTGTCTAGAATAACTTGGTGTGATTTCCCCTATGATATCTAACCCCCATTGCTCAAAAGGCCTAGAAATGATCACCAGTTGGAGTGGGACCGCTGCTCTCTTCTCCTTCCCAATGCTTATTTGACAAGTTTTACAGTTTCTAGTGTATGTGTGAGTGTCCTTGAACAAATTGGCCCAATTTTAGTCGGATCTCAGTATCTTATGAGCAGTGGTGTCTCCTGCAAAATGTTCATATGCAAGAACATCATGGATCTCCTTCAGAACCTTGTCTGCATCTTCACACTTGAGACATCTTAAAATTACTCCATCATAATTAACCCGGAAGAGTACCAAATTTACGAGATGATATTGTGTGGACTTTAACCTGAGAGCTCTCCTTTCCATAGGGTTTAGGTTTTATGGGAAATCCCCATCTTGTAGGAGATAATTCAATTTCTCATACTAGGACTCTTTCCCTGGAGAGTTGCATGAAGCTTCACCAAACCATAAGTCCATTTCATTCTCCCATCCGAGGTCTTCATTTACTTGGTCCTAAGCTTCGACTACCAGTTTGCATAACCATTGTCCTTTAACAAGTTTAGCGATTTTTATATCTAGATCAAATTCTTGGACTACTGCCATCTAGTTTCCTCTTCTTTCCCCTATCTCCTGTTGAGTAAATAGGGATCAAAATGCAGGGTCGGGCATGATTACTTTAGTGTGGTTCTTGAGGATGTAAGATCTGAAGTGTTTTACTACTTTATATACTGCATAAGCTTTCTTATATATAGTCGGGTAATTTACTTCCCCCCCTGGATATTAGTGCTCATGAATGACATCAAGGCCTCATTGTTATTATTATTTTTCTAAGTCAATACAATGACTAACGATTGGTCGGAGGTGAAAGTATAGAGGAAGAAATCTTTGTTGAAATCCAGACTTCACAGCACTAGGGCTTGGGATATTGTTGTCTTAATAGTGACAAAGGTCTTCTTCCGATCATCATGCCACTTAAATTCAACATGTTTATGAATCAATTTTTGTAAGGGTTTAATAGTTTTCACGAAGTCAGGGGTGAATTTCTTTACAAAATTGATTTTCCCAAACAACGACTGCATATCTTTTTTGTTGTGAGGTAACAGAAGTTGAGCTATATATTTTATCCTTTCTGGATCTATGTGAATTACTAATTGAGATATAACGTGGCCTAACAACTTGCCTTCCTCAACACTGAAAATAGTCTTCTTAGGGTTTAAAGATATGCCATATTTTCTATACCTTTTGAAAATCCAGGTTAAATGTTGGATGTGATATTCTTTGTTCTTTGAATATATAGTCACATCGTCCAAGTAGAATACTACACACTTGCTGATTAGTCCCCTAAATTCTATGTCCATATCCCTCTGGAAGGTTGTCCCCATGTTGATTAACCCAAAAGGCATGCTTTTATAAGAAAAAGTTCCCCACTCGGTTCAGAAGGTAGTTTTTAAATAGGCTTCATCTAAAACTAGAACCTGGTTGTAACCTGAGAAACCATCTAGTAAGGAGAAAATATCAGAGCCAGACACAGTTTGCAAGAGTTTCTCCATTGGTGGGACTAGGTAGTTGTCCTTTTTTGAATCTCTATTGAGGTTTCTAAAATCTATGCATAGGCGGATCTCCCAGGACTTTTTCCTTACAGGAACCAGATTTGCTACCCATGCAGAGTGTCTAACCTTGAAGATAATATTGGCATATAATATTTTCTTTAACTCTTGACACATGAGAGGTTCCAGGGAAGGGTGATACTTCTAGAGCTTCTATTGGAAGGGTTTCACTTCAGGTTTTAACGAGATAGTGCGTTGAATGATACATGTATCATAAGTTTTCAGATCTCGATAGGACCATGAAAATAAATCTTCATACTGTCTGAAGAGTTTGAGATATGCCTTCCTTTCCTATTTAGATATGGTCTTGCCAAGGTTTATGTTTTTTGGGTTTTCCATGATTCCGAGATTTATTGTTTCATGCATGGGACATGAACTACCAGTCTTAGTGTTTTTTGACCCCTTAAATCTTTCTTTTATGTCAAAGAGGTTTTCTAAATTAGATATTCCTTTCATTATCATGTGAGACTGTGATCTGTCAGATGATTAATTTGTATGAGTGTCAGCTTCCATTGATTTTTCTTGGAATACTTCATTTTCAATGGAGGAGTCTTTAAAATTGTCTTGATTGGTCAAAAAATTTATAATCTGTTCATCTCTTGCAAAAACCTTACAATTAGAAGTATTATTGGCCATCGATGGTTTATATAACAGTTATATAGTGAACTGAGAGGCTTCATAATCCTCCATAGGTGATAGCCTTGAAGTAGCGGTGGCTAGACAATTGACAATAATGTTCTTCGCTCTGGGGATTGCTATAATGTTGAAAGCTTCAAAATGTTCTATTAGTTTGTGCACTTCCTGTTGGTAATTATTAAGGTCTAGATAATTGCAATGTATAGTATTTATTATTTGTATGAAAAATATTTCAGAGTCTTTGAAAACCTTCAATTCTTGGATGTTTAGGTCTATGGCTTTATTTAACCCTTGTATTAGAGATTCATACTCGACAGTGTTATTTGTCCATTCGAATTCTAGTATACAAGACATGAAATGTCATTTTCCTTTCAGATTAATAAGGATACACCTTGCTCTTGAACCTTCTTGTGGTTTAGATCCATCAAAATATAGGGTCCAAACTTGTGAGAAAAATATATCGTCTTCCTCCTTCTTATTGATTTCCTCTTTTCCTCCTATTAGTTCTGTGATTTCTAATGCAGGTTCTTGGCAGAAGAGGGTTTCCTCTGTCATTGTCGGCAATTCCTCTCAAAAAATCATTTCGGATTTTTGGGTAAGAGGGACAATATATGACAGAGGGGAGGAGTTCTCGAAGTATGAATCACATGAATAATTTCCTAGCAGGGGGAAATCTGTTGATGAGGGTTTGTTTAGGGCTTCTAGGTCAGTGACAATATGTTTTAGATATATTTCCCTATCAATTATGATCATATTTTTGTGTCTGTTTAATGGTAGCCAAAGGTGCGCCCAGTCCGTACTGAAATACACGTTTAACTTCTCTAACCAATATTGCCTTGATAACAATCCATAATATTCTTGGATATCTACTACAATAATGCCAATTACTTGCACAAATTTAGGGTGAGTCGCTATTATGATCATCACATCCTTGAGTTCTCCCATAACCGTCACCTGGGTTTTGTCTAGTTGTATTACATGTTTATTTCTTTTGAGAGGAATGACATTTAATTTTTTGAAAATAGACAAGGGAATAATGTTAGAAGATTCTCCTAAATCAACCAAACAATTATGGAGGTTTCTGTTGAAGACTTAAAACATTAAAAGGAATGGTGGAACACAAGGTTTTCCCTTCTTATCCTCTGAACAATCATTCATAGTAGGTTTATTCCTTGGGTCTGTGGGAGTTAGACTCCCCTCCTATTCAGTGCTTGTGGTAGGATTTTCTACTGACTTCAAAGCTTGTAATAGAAAGTCCTTTTGCTGAGGGATTCTACATATATCCATAACTGATATATTAGCCTTCAAATTCTTCAAGTCTTATACTATGCTGTAATCCATCTTGGGTGATTCTCTTGTATGGATATTTATAGGGCTTCTTCGGGGAGAAAAAGGTTCTTTCGAGTGATCGAGAGTTGATCTTCCTCTCAAGGTTTAGGTGGTAGCAAGGTTGTTTGGGACCGGTTGACCCTTACCTCATGTTTTCATAGCCAAGACTTTCGTGGGTGGATCTCGGACTTCATATAGGTCATCAGAAGGCATATCTAGGTTAGGATCCCATATCAACATGGTTGCTTCTTTTGGTGGGGAAATTTATTTTTTATCGGAAATATTCATACTGAAGTTGCTTGATTTTTTGGTCAGGGAGACTTCATCTAAGAACCAGTTGGCCCTCAAATTCATGGCATGAAACCATTGTGGGCAGTCTCTTTCAAATTGATTCTCTTGGTGATAAGTGCAGAAAGGGTCAGAGGCTACATTCCCCATATCGATGTCCAGGTTGGTTGGGGGGTGTTCAATTTCATTTAATGGTGGATTCCTTTTAAAGAAAGACTTATGGGGCCTTTGGCCTTGGCTTCCATCCCCTACATTTCTCTTCATGTCTATAATTTCATTTGAAAACTTCTTGACCATGCTTTGGATATTCTCTATGTCCCTGCTTCCTTTTTCAGGAGCTTGCTCTATTTGTTTCTGTGGGGGTCTAGTAATCAATAGTCCTTTCCTGGGAGGAGGTTGAAATTATTTCTTAACTAATGATACCTGGCCTTATTTACACCCTTTCATTTGGAACTCTATTGTTTTGGCTTCTTCAAAATTCTCAGCTAAGGTTAGTTTGACAACCCTTTTCACAAACATGGAAATAGAAGCTGGGAGAGCATTAGCATATACCTCGATTTGAAACTCATGAGTAGGATTAGCCTCGGGCTAGAAATTATTTAAGATGGTAGTAAATATTTGATTAAAGTCATTGAACCTTTCCTTTGGGCTCATGTTGGCAACAAACAACTTAACCATCAACTCTCCTGTAGTAGTTTCTTCTGCGAATTTCTCTAGAAAGTCCTTTTGAAACTTTTTCCATCTTGTTATGGATCCTATAGGTAGGTTAAAATACCATGTGGAGGATGAATTATAAAAAAAGTAGGGGAACAACCTACAAACTATGTATTCATGCTGGACATTCATAAGTCTGATGGCTAATATGAATTTCTTGATATGGTCTTCGAGCAATCCTGAGGTTTCATGGTCAAATTTAGGAAGTAATTTCTCTGGGTGTTGGGGAAGGTTATATACTCATCCGGGTATGGACAGAGAATATTTGGCCAACCAAGGATGATTATTTTGAGGTGGTTTTCCCATTTATTGATCATGTTCGTGGTTATCTTCCATGTCTTCAGATCCTGAGTTAAACCCCTCTTCTTATGAAAACTCGTCGGGCTCAGAGAAGTTACCGGATGGTGTTTCGGGGATTAGATTAAGAGGATGTTCAATTTATGTGAGGGAGAAATCTATTAGGTATTCTACTATGTGCATGAAAACCTGGTCCAGAGATTCGACCATTGGCCTGCTTATTTGTTTTCTTCGAGGAAGAAGTGGAGCTAAGGGTAGCGCACTGATCTATTGGGCGTATGCTCTTGTGATTCTTCTGAATTTATTCAATTCCTCATGAAGAAGAGTGTAACATATATTGAGGAACATATGTTCATCCTCAGGCTCGGGTGATTTACTCATTTCAAGAGTACTCAATGTGTGTGGGTTGTCTTGGGAATGACTAGCCATGCATGTGGGATGTTTTGAATCTGCAAGTTGTCTGGAATTTTAAGAAAAATATATATTCAGCCATTCATTCTTCAGGACCTCCTTCTAGCGCCAATTCTTTTGAGGGGTCCTAAATTAATTTAAATCAACAGTAGGAACCAAACTAGTCATAGAGGCCCAATTAGACTCTACAACATTTAATAGTGTAATGGTTCTCCATATCTCGCGATTCGATCAAAATAATCGATGGGCTTTACGTTTTATTGTGAAGGCTCTTTCTCCTTTTGTTTAGATGTTTTCTTTTTGTATTTTGTCTTAAGTGGGACTGATATAAGATGAAGTCGGTATAAGACAACTAAGTGAAAAAGTGGGAACAAACTTAACTACTGGAGAGGAGGTTGAGCTCAGGATAACCCTTACTTAAACATGAAGATAGTGATCATCTACCACATGCCTAGTACTAATACGTTAACCATGCAAATATTCTAATTATTATCTGAGATATAATATATCAGAAGAAAACAACATACATGTGATATAAAATAGAAAGTAAAATAATTCACGTAACTCTAATCATCAATCACATAATAACACAACCACTTATCTTCATCAGTAAAGAAAAGAACTGTAAAACATTGCATCAAATAACTTATCAATAGATTTAGTAG
>JASDQU010100223.1:166632-182150 GCA_032191745.1 Picea mariana | reverse complement strand
GTTTACTCCCTTTGACTTTTACCAATGTCTAAGAGGATCCACTATCAACAAAGTATGTGTGTGATACTTGTCGTGAAAAAAAACTTCTCCTTCTTCAATACTGATGGAGATTGATGCTTGATGATTGAGGCTTTCCGAGTGTTTCTTTTTCACCTCTTAATTGCTTCCAATGTTGAATCATGAGCACGTCGGGTGAAGCGTTTTGGATGTTGATTCCGTACTTAAGTGTTAGTCCTTTTTAGTTCATGGATTTTCATAAAGTTAAACAAACTTGAGCGTTAAGAGAATAAGCAAAGTCAAAACATTTCTCAAAAGAAAATCGACTCCAGACAGTGCAAAATTAATTGGTACCCAAAAAGTAAAAATTTGACATAGGCTTTTTAGGGTGTGTTGAGTGCTCAAAAAAATGGCAACTTAGTGGGTGAAAAAAGAAACTTTATTCCTTCCTCGAGCTCGGCAGATGAAAAATCTAATTAGGAACTTAACTGGTTTTCACCAAAGAATCTTTTACCCTTGCATTTGGAATTTCTCCGATTTATGCATCTAGGCCTACCTGTGGGTTTTTTTAACCTTTATTCCACCTTATTTTTCTATAAACTTTACTAATTATCCCTTTTTACAATAGTCCAATAAAGCATTCGCTGGCACTAGGCCTTTAGGTACTCTTATTCATTTGCTACAGTGTTTCTCCACTGCCAGCAAGTGTCCATAGCCCCGACGGAGTCACCTCGATGTCATAGACCTTTCTCTGTTACCAGCAGGCATCCATAGCCCCGACAAAGAGATATTCATATCCTCTCCTACTGTGCACTCATTTGATATAGTTGACTTTTACTTCGGCAAAATGCCCTGAGCGAGAAGGAGAGGAGGACGTTTGTTATTTGCAAGATGAGATGGTTAAGGTGAAACTTACTATCTTTGTCTTTGAGGTGTATGTATTCCCTTCCATATTAACGTATTTCCCTTAAGGTTATTTACTAGACCACTAAGAAGACACTTCCTCATTTCTCCAAAGTTGTTCATCTGTGCAAGTTAGATAAATAATTTCGTGATACAACTGTAGGCTCCTCAATGTTTCTTTTGTTTTTATGTAAGGGACAAGTTAGGAAGAGATTTTTATATGACACATGATTTGAGGTCAACCATTGTATTACTAAACACAATCTTTTAAAATCTCAGAAGCACAATCGAAAAAAAAATTAAAAAAAAAAATGTGTAAAATGCAAAAGGTAAAATGACGTCTCTGGAATAACACATAAGAGATTTTTTTTTCTATTGAAAGTATTGTTTTAGAGCTTTTTCATTTACTAGGAGAGCATTGGGTCCTCCCCTTAGATTCTGTAGTTGATATGTTCCCGACCCTATCTTCTCGACCACCTGGAAAGGGTCGAACCACAGATTATAAAACTTAGAATGTTTTCCTTTAGGCTCATTTTCTCTGTCCCACTTTAGGACTAGGTATCCTACCTCAAAATTATTCTCTTTAGTCTTATGCTTATCAAACCACCTTTTAACTATCTATTGATGGGGTATTAACTTTGATTTGGATTTCTCCCTTTGTTCTTCTAGCATGAGTAGGGTGTGAATTCTTTTTTGTATGACTGATGAGGGCTGCCCTCTGGAATCTTGGGCAAGTTAAAGAGATGAAATATAAATCTCATTCGGGAGAATGGATTCCTGTACGTAAACCAAAAATTATGGGGAATTCCCTATAGCTTCCTTGGGTGTGACTCTATATTCCCATAAAACATTATGAAGTGCATTATGCCAATTCCTCTAGTTGTCTACAACTGTTCTCTTTAATAATATTACTAATTTCTTATTAGTCAATTCTACCACTCTGTTTCTCTATGGATAATAGTTCGAAGAGTATATAATTATGATTCATTTGTCTAGATAAAACTCCATTAATAGGGTAGAAGAAAAGTAAGCTACATTATCAAAAAAAAGGACAGAAGGGACACCAAACCTTGTGATTAATTGTTGTTCTATGAATCAGATTACCACCTTCTCGTTTACATGAGTTAGAGGGATGGATTCTTCCCATTTTGTGAAATAATCAGTGGCAGTAAGTATGTACTTATGTTGTTTCGAATAAATTGATGTGATTTCCCCTATGATATCTAACTTCCATTGCTCAAAAGGTCTAGAAACGATCACCGGTTGGAGTGCGATCGCTGCTCTCTTCTCCTTCCCAATGCTTATTTGACAAGTTTTACAGTTTCTAGCATATGTGTGAGTGTCCTTGAAGAAAGTGTGCCAATAATAGCCATCTCTCAGTATCTTATGAGCGGTGGTGTCTCCTGGGAAATGTCCATCTGCAAGACCATCATGGAGCTCCTTCAGAATCTTCTCTACATATTCACGCTCGAGACATCTTAAAAGTATTCCATCATAACTAACCTAGAAGAGTACCAAATTTATGAGACGATATTGTATAGACTTTAACCTGAGAGCTCTCCTTTCAATAGGATTTAGGTTTTATGGGAAAGTCCCATGGTGTAGGAGATAAGTCAATTTATCATACCAAGACTCTTTCCCTGGGGAGATGTATGAAGCTTCACCACACCATAAGGCCATTTCATTGTCCCATCCGAGGTCTTCATTTACTTGGTCCAGAGCTTTAGTTGCCAGTTTTCATAGCCATTTTCCTTTAACAAGTTTAGCGGGTTTTATATCTAGATAAAATTCTTAGACTACTGCCATCCAGTTTCCTCTTCTTTCTCCCATCTCTTGTTGAGTAAATAGGGATCAAACTGCAAGGTGAGGCATGATTAATTTAGTGTGGTTATTGAGGATGTAAGATATGAAGTTTTTTACTGCTTTATATACCGCATAGGCTTTCTTATCTATTGTTGGGTAATTTAGTTTGCCACCCTGGAGATTAGTGCTCATGAACGACACCGGGGCCTCATTGTTATTATCGTCTTTTTGATTCAATACTGTGACTAATGATTGGTCGGAGGTGAAAGTATAGAGGAAGAAATATTTGTTGAAATTAGGACATCACAACACTTGGGCTTGAGATATTTCTGTCTTAGTATTTTAGAAGGCCTTCTTCCGATCATCATCCCACTTAAATTCAACATCTTTCATAATTATTGTTTGTAAGGGTTTAATAGTTTCTATGAAGTCAGGGGTGAATTTCCTTACAAAATTGATTTTATCGAAGAATGACTGCATAGATTTTCTATTGTGAGGTAATGAAAGTTGAGATATAGCTTTTATCCTTTGCGGATCCATGAAAATTCCTTCTTGAGATATAACGTGGCCTAACAACTTTCCTTCCTCAACACCGAAAATAGTCTTCTTAGGGTTTAAAATATGCCATATTTTCTACACCTTTCAAAAATTTGGGTTAAATGTTGGATGTGATCTTCTCTTTTCTTTGAATATATAGTCACATCATCCAAGTAGACTACTACACACTTGTTGATTAGTCCCCAAAATTTTACATCCATAGCTCTCTGGAAGGTTGCCCCTGCATTGATTAACCCAAAACACATGCGTTTATAAGAAAAAGTTCCCAACTTGGTTCGGAAGGTAGTTTTTAAATGGTCTTCGTATGAAAATAGAACATGGTTGTAACCTAAGAAATCATCCAGTAAGGAGAAAATCTCAGAGCCAGACATGGTCTGCAGGAATTGCTCCATTAGTGGGACTGGGTAGTTTTCCTTTTTTGAATCTTTGTTGAGGTTTCTAAAATCTGTGCATAGGCGAATCTCCCCAAACTTTTTCCGTACAGGAACCTAATTTTCTAACCACATAGAGTGTCTAACCTGGAAGATAATCTTGGCAGCTAATAGTTTCTTTAACTATTAACACATGAGAGGTTGCAGGGAAGGGTGATACTTTCAAATATTTTGTTGGAAGGGTTTCACTTCAGGTTTTAATGGGATAGTGTGTTGAATGATACATGTATCATAATTTTTCATATATCGGTAGGACCACACAAAGAAATCCTGATATTGTCTAAAGAGTTTGAGATAGACCTTCATTTCCTCTTAGATATGGTCTTTCTAAGGTTTACATTTTTTAGGTTTTCCGGGGTTCCGAGATTTATCGTTTCATGCATGGGACAAGAACTACCAGTCTTCGTGTTTTTTGACCCCTTAAATATTTCTTTTAGGTGAAAGAGGTTTTATAAATTAGTTATTCCCTTCAGTATCGTGTGAGACTTTGATTTTTCAAATGAATGATTTGTATGAGGGTCAGTCTCCATTGATTTTTCTTGGAATACTTCATCATCAATGGCCAAGTCTTTAAAATTGTCTTGATTGGTTAGAAAGTTTATAATCTGTTTGTCTCCTTCAAAAACCTTACAATTAGAAATATTGTTGGGCACCGAGGGTTTATATAATAGTTTTGCAGTGAACCAAGAGGCTTCATAATCCTCCAGAGGTGATATCCTTGAAGTAGTGGTGGCCATAGAATCAACAAGAATGTTCTTCACTCTGGGGATCACTATCATGTTGAAAGCTTCAAAATGTTCTATTAGCCTGTACACTTCCTATTGGTAATTCTTCAGGTGTGGAGAATTGAAATCTATAGTATTTCTTATTTGTTTGACAATGATTCCAGAGTCTCCAAAAATATTCAATTCTTGGACGTTTAGGTCTATGGATTTTTTTAACCCTTGTACTAGAGCTTCATACTCGACAGTGTTATTTGTCCATTCAAATTCTAGTCTACAAGACAAGAAACATCATTTTCCTTTCGGATTAATAAGGATACACCTTGCTCCTAACCCTTCTTGTGATTTAGATCCATCAAAATGTAGGGTCAAAACTTGTGAGAAAAATGTATCATCTTCCTCCTTCCTATTAATTTCCTCTTTTCCTCCTGTTAGTTATGTGATTTCTAACACAGGTTCTTAGCAAAAGAGGGTTTCCTCCACCGCTGTCGACAATTCCTCTTGAAAAATAATTTCAGAGTTTTGGGTAAAAGGGACCTTAGATGAGATAGGGGAGAAGTTCCCAAAGTAGGAATCACAGGAATAATTGCCTAGCATGGGGAAATCTGTTGATGAGGGTTCGTTTAGAGTTTTTAGGTCAGTGACAGTATGTTTTAGATATCTTTCCCTATAAATTCTGATCATATTTTTGTTTCCCTTTCATGGTAGCCAAAGGTGCAACCAGTCCGTACTGAAATACCCATTTAACATCTTAGACCAATCTCGGCTTAGTAACAATCCATAAGCTTCTGCGATATCTAGTACAATAATGTCAATTAATTTCACAAATTTAGGGTGAGTCGCTATTTTGGTCATCGCATCCTTGAGTTCTCCCATAACTTTGACCTGGGTTTTGTCTAGATGTATTACATGTTTATGGATTTTGAGAGGAAAGACATTTAATATTTTGCAAATAGACAAGGGAATAACGTTAGAAAATGCTCCTGAATCGACCAAACAATTATGGAGGTTTATGTTGAAGACTTCAAACGTTAAAAGGAACGGTGGAACAAAAGGTTTTCCCTTCTTATCCTCCAAACATGCGTTCACAGTTGGTTTATTCCTTGGGCTTATGGGAGTTAGACTCCCCTCCATGTCAGTTCTTGTGGTAGGATTTTCTACTGACTTCAAAGCATGTAATAGAAATTCCTTTTGATGAGGGATTCTACATATATCCATAACTGATATATTATCCTTCAACTTCTTCAAGTATTCTACTATGTTGTAATCCAACTTGGGCGATTCTCATGTATGGATATTTATAGGGCTTTTTTGGGGAGAAAAATGTTCTTTAGAGTGATCAGGAGTTGATCTTCCTCCCGAGGTTTGGGTGGTAGCAAGGTTTTCTGGGACCGATTGACCCTTACTTCATGTTTTCACAACCAATAATTTCATGGGTGGTTCTATGACTTCATATAGGTCATTGGAAGGCATAGCTAGGTCGGGATCCCATATCAACATGGTTGTTTCTTCTGGTGGAGAAATTTCTTCTTGATCAAAAATATTCATACTGGAGATGCTTGAGTGTTCGGTCAGGGAGACTTCATCTAGGAACTGGTTAGCCATCAAATTCATGGCATGCACCCATTGTGGGCAGTCTCTTTCAGAGTGATTCTCTTGGTGATAAGTGCAGAAAGAGTCAGAGTCTACATTCCCTAGTTCCATGTTCAATTTGGCTAGGGGGGTTCAATTTCTTTGAATGGTGGATTCCTTTTAAAGAAAGGATTATAGGGAATTTGTCCTTTATTTCCATCCCCTGCATTTATCTTCATGTCTTTGATTTTGTTTGACAACTTCTTGACCATGCATTGGAGATCCTCTATGTCCTCTCTTCCTTTTTCGTGAGCTTGTTTTGTTTGTTTCGCCAGGGGTCTAGTAAAAAATAGTCCTTTCCTGGGAGGAGGTTGAACTTATTTCTTAACTAATGAGACTTGGCCTTCTTTAAACCCTTTTATTTGGAACTCTATCATTTTGTCTTCTTCAAAATTCTCAGCTAAGGTTAGTTTGGAAACCCTTTTCACAAACATGGAAATAGAAGCTGGGAGAGCATTAGAGTATACCTCGATTTGCAACTCTTGAGTAGGCTTAGTCTCATCCTGGAACTTATTTAAGATGGTGGTAAAATTTTTATTAAAGTCTTTGACCCTTTCCATCGATCTCATGGTGATAGTGAACAACTCATCCATCAATGCTAATGTAGTAGTTTATTCTACGAACTTATCTAGAAAGTCCTTTTGAAACTTTGTCTAGTTTGTTATGGATCCTACAGGTAGGTTAAAATACAACTTTGAGGCCAAAGTATTGAAAGTGTATGGGAACAACCTACAAAATACATCTTCATGTTGGACATTCATAAGTTTGATGGCTAATATGAATTTCTTGATATGGTCTTTGGGCAATCCTGAGGTTTCATGGTCAAATTTAGGAAGTAATTTCTTTGGGTGTCGGGGAAGGTTATGTACTCATCCAAGGATGTCCAAAGAATCTCTGTCCAACCAAGGTTGATTATTTTGAGGTGGGTTTCCCCTTTTTTCATCATGATCGTGGTTATCTTCCATGTCTTCAGATCTTGAGTTAAACCCCTCTTCTTTTAAAAACTCATTAGGCTCGGAGAAGTTATCGACCAATGTTTTGGGGATTAGATTAAGATGATGTTTGATTTTTGTGAGAGAGAAATAGATTAGGTATTCTACTGTGTGCACTAAAACCTAGTCTAGGGATTTGACCATTGACCTACTTATTTGTTTTCTTCGAGGAAGAAGTGGAGCAAAGGGCAGAGCACTAATCTGTCAGGCATATGTTCTTGTGATTCTTTTGAACTAATTCAATTCCTCATGAGGAAGAGTGAAAATTATATCAGGGAACATACATTCTTCTTCAGGATGAGGTTAGTTACTCATTTTGGGAGTACTCAGTGTGTGTGGGTTGTCTTGGGAATGACTAGCCATGCATGTGGGTTGTTTTGAATCTACAAGTTGTCTGGAATATTAAGAAAAATATATATTTAGCCATTCATTCTTTAGGCCCTCCTTCTAGCGCCAATTTTGTTGAGGGGTCCTAAATCCCTTTAACTCAAAAGTAGGAACCAAACCCTCTGACGAGGCCCAATAAGACTCTGCAGCGTTTAATAGTGGAATGGTTCTCCAGATCTCATGATCCGACCAAAATAATTGATGGGATTTACATTTTATTGTGAAGGATCTCTCTCCTTCTATTCAGACGTTCTCTTTTTGTATTTTCTCTTAAGTGGGACTGATATAAGATGAAGTCGGTATAAGCCAACTAAGTGAAAAAGTGGGAACAAACTTAACTACTCGAGAGGAGGCTAAGCTCAGGATAACCCTTACTTAAGCATGCAGACAATGATCTATTGGAGTTACTTCACACACACATAGGATTTTTTTTTCGTAAGGTTTTTACTTGTTTATTAGTCATAATTAGTCATTATCTAGTCTCCTATATTTTAGGGGAGAATATTCCACCTGGAGAATATTCTCTTTCAGTTGATACTTCAGTTTGACTAGTTGAGTTGAGTTTAGATGTTGCATTGGTTTTATCACCATGCAACATTGGGATCGTCACCATGATAATTCGACATTGATTTAGGATCATCAACAAAATGGTGTATTAGACTTGATTCCCTGAGTTAACTCCTCACTACTCTCTGTTCAGTTAGTTAACTAAAGACTAGTTGACTAGTTAACTCAACTAGGTGGCAGTTCACTCCCGTAACTGCCTAAGAGACTAGAATAGGTGGAATTTCACTCCTGTAACTACTGGTGTGTGTCCAGATCACCCTAGATCACCATTATGATGCATTTATTCACCTCCAGTGAAAACTCATTGAGCTATACAAAGTATATCATGTATAAATTATTCATTATTCATAACAATTAATGAGAATTCTTTCATTCTTTCTCTCCTTCTTCTTCTTTCTCCAATTATCTCTACAAATGTGTGTATTATTGTTTAGCTAGATCTATTTTGTGTAGTTTCAACACATTTACATGATCATCTACAAGAGGCCTAGTACTAATACATTAACCATGCGAGTATTCCAATTATTGTTTGAGATATAATATGTCATAAGAAAACAACATAAATGCGATAGACAAAAGCAAGTAAAATAATTCACTTAACTCTAATAATCAATCATATAATAACACAATGAATTATCTTCACCTTTAAAAAAAATAACTATAAAACATTGCATCAGATAACTTATCAATAGATTTAGTAGCTCTTACTTGTTACAACGTTCATTCATGAGACGAAATAAGAAATAGTTCTTCTCCACATCCAATCATGCACGCATTTGATGAAAGAAAAACTTTGTTTCTGGTCCTAAAAAGGACTTGTCAATTAAAGGCAGCTCCAAAATAGTTCTTAACAAAACAAAAAATGAGGGTCTTACTAGCAACCATCGACTTTTTCTAATAGGTCGATCCTCCTATTTATAACATACTATTAACCAAAAATAACTAGTAAAGTGCAACTAAGTAAAACAAAATCGCCACATGGTGCTCTCTTCTAACAATTTTCTAAAAGTCATCTCAAGATATCACTTAAGCAGGTGACTCTTCTCATACTTCGACCACTTGATGAATAGATCTTTGCATGTTTTGGCATACGGGAATCTATGTTGTTCCATTGGGGTTGAGTAAACTTCTCTTATCTCCACCACTTGTGCCTGATACTTGAATATACTGGTACTTAACTATTGAAACACAGCCCGATCTTTGATCAAGTGCTCCATAAACTGTCGCACCTATGCTAGCACAGTGTTTTTCACCTTTTCTATTTCTTTGGCCCATGGTGAGTCTTGCTCGACATGCAACTTGACTATGTCGTGCAAGTTGACAAATTCATTGAGTGTGCCAAACTCAGGGATTCCGATGTCTTCATTACCTGATTGATCTTGATCCAGTTTTTCTCACACTTGGCCCATTTTTCTTGAATTTCTCAGTGGGGTTCTTGGGAAATTTTAACCCAATACTCGACCGATTTTCTTATGCGATCGACACTGCTTTCCATTAGCACCCATATACCTTGCTCTTCGGCATCTCAGCCCTTCTGCACTGCGATGATATACTTGATTATGTCCGTGACTTGTTGCACTTTCTCATAACACCTCTCCATATCTTTGCATTTCACAAGTTCCATGAGGGTGTCTTCCTGAATCTCAGATATCATTGCAGTGAAAAGGTGTTGTTCATCTGTAAACTTGTTGTAAGCCTCCTTGAATTCACTCCTTAGGTACACCACAGCCTATGTGGTGTCCTGGTAATATTTCTCCAAGTGGCGCAAATGTTCCAATTCCTTTAGAGAAACAACCAAATCCTCTTCATCTCTTTTAGCTCTGTCTAGGGTGGCATCCATGATCGCCATCCCTACATCGATGACTTCATATGTCTTAGCATGCTTGCTATTGATCAAGTTTTCCTCCACAGTGATGAGGATGGAGTGATCCAGAGTAATCATCCTCTTATTGGTGGTTCTTTGGATGATATCCTTCCTTTTCCGATCATAATCTATATCATGTATGTCATCTACTTCATCCACAGGTTCAAGAATCTGTTGATCCACCCATGTGAGTGTATTTCCTAGACTCCTGATGGTATATACTTGTTCTGGGTTGAGTTCTAAAACTTCCTCTCTGTGTTCTGAAGGCTCATATTTTGTTTGTCGCTCATCATGGGTTTGAGTACCAATTGAAACTAAGGTATCATGGGTATGCTTGGTACTTACTTGATCATCGGTCATTGAAACGTTGATTCCTTGCTGCATAACTTATTCATTTTTTTCTCCTGACTTCGACCCTTCTTTTGGACTATCCACTTGTGTTTGTGGTGCATTGGGAAGCTCAGTGTCTAAGACACTCTCAACTTCTTGTTCGTTCTATGGGAGCCCCTGAATTTGAGAATCGGGAAGCGAGGAAGATGTCTTCTCTATCTCTTTTTCCTCTTCGATATGCACGAGGGTCACAAGGGATATCTCCAGGATTTCATCATCATCATATATTTTTATCAGCTCGTTTAAGGCATTTTACAGAATTGTCCTCCCTAATGTTCTGACTATTTCTGATTGAGCTGAAACACTTTTCGGTGATTCAGCCTATGGCATTGTAAACTCAGGGTCATCTAACCTAGTAATTTCATCAAGGTCTATGAATTCAGGGCTGCTTGGGCCCGTCTAGCTCCTATCCATATTTTCTTCATGGAGTCTTGTCATGTTTATGAGGTCCGGATCACCTTGCAACTAATCCATTATCTGCTGCACATGATCTAACATGAGTAAACCCCTCTCCCACACATATTGAGCCATGTGGAGGCCTCTACCTTGCACCGAGGCTACCTAGGAAATTTTCGCTCCTTCGGCCGCTACCTAGGGAGCTGCTCCTTTGACCATTAGCATCTCTTCTCTGGATCTAAGGGATTCTTGACCTGATTTTTCTATGTTCGTTGTTTTTTCATCCAGACTCATGGCTCTAAACTTGGGAATTTTTGGGTCATCCATCCAAGACACCACCTCATCCCAGTCCTGGGCGTTTTCTATGAAGATTTCGTCTTTGAATTTGTCATGGGCATATGGCCAGTAGGACGACACTTGAGAGGCATGGTTAAGGAATAGACCCTTTGGGTCATGCTTGTGGAACCTACCAGTATGGAATTGATATTCTAATTGGTTCAACCCTTCCTTCTTATCTTGGGTAGTGTCTTTCACTAGGTAGAATTCGACATGGAATCCATACGGTATAAATGCCCGCTTCTTATCTTTGACTAGCGTAGCATTGTAACCTTTCAGGATGGTCTGGGTTCTACTTGCTACCATGTGCAGGTATGACCATAAGATATTAGGGAATACTTGGTCATTGAGCGCTCTTACATATGGGTCACTGTGTGCGATGTATTCCAGAAATTCCTCCTGGTTGATCATCTTGAAGAGTTCTCCCCAATGTGAGAGTGTCTTCTATGCCCCTTTGCTTGCGTCCATGTCTCATAAGGCTAGAGACTAAATGAAATCCTTCGTGGTGGATGTTTTAATAATTGTTTCCAATCTTGGATAAAATTCTAATTGTTTTTCTTCCCCTAGAGAAGAGCCTACTCCTACTTCTGGTTCTTTCATCTTGGATGCCCTCGGCGATCACCTAGTGGTTGGTTTTATCAGAGGTATTGTTCCTTCAATCGAAATCAATCCTTTAGGGCCCACGTAGATAGTGAAACTAGATAAAAAATGTATATATGAAGTGAAAACGCAAAAAATCCAGATTCGTACATACCTGTAATGCTTGCTAGACCTAGTTGTTTGATACTTATGGGATCTCAAAAGATTTTGAATTGCTTGTATCACTTCTCTGGATGCTCTAAAACTCATTTACTCCCATAATGGTTTCCTTTACAATGCCCCAAGAGAATTTAAACAGGGGAAGAACTTACAGCATCGTATCAACCAATTAATTCGGGTGATGAGTAGATTTCAAACAAATCTTCCACTGAATCTCTGCAACTTGAATTCATCATGGGTTGATGGCGAAGGCAAGGAGGGTGATGTGTTCTATAGGTAATTTCAAATGGTTGTTTTTATTCGCACACGAAGTAGTAACTAATGCGATATTTGGCATTAATTAAACTCTTAAAATCCCAGGATCTAATCGTATCTAGCGCTAAAACATCCTAGCATTTCTCTTTCTTAGTGGGTGGATCGGGGATTGATGATGTGCTATGAACATTTTCATTGATATCCTTTTGTGGAAAACCTATAACGCCAATTGATTTCATCATACATTGTTGACATGGCAAACTAACTCGTTGGTGTGACCTGGACCTGGGGAACCAAAAAGTGATTCAGGGTAGATTTATGCCGTACGGTTTCTCTGGATGGCGTTAAAGACTAGTGATTTAATTTACGCATATTGGTCAGAGTCATGGATTTATTCAAGTAGTGTATTTTAAAATAAACCTAGGTTCACCGATGTCAAAAAGGTATCGAGGGTCGGTGGTCGGGGATAGACATATCGCGTGTTTTCTTTGGATTAGTTTCTTCAAAAATCCCTGATGTTGAAATTCTTCGAGAATTGGTGGTCGGGGAAAACTCTTTAGCATGGTCGAAAAGTTCTTCATAGTTAAATTTTCTCTGATTCCTATAAGAACGTCAGGTATTGGCTATCGGTGATATCATTTCCTTTTTTCTTGATGTTTACTCCCTTTGTATTTTACCGATGTCTAAGTGGATCAAGTACTGACAAATTCTGTGTGTGATACTTTTTGTGGAAAAAAACTTCTCCTTCGCTTATACTGATGGAGATCGACACTCGATGATTGAGGCTTTCCAATGTTTCCTTTTCACCTCTTAATTCCTTCCAATGTCGAATCATGAGCGCATTGGGTGAAGTGTTTTGGCTGGTGATTCCCTACTTAAGTGTTAGGCCTTTTTAATTCATGGATTTTCATAAAGTTAAATAAACTTGAGCTTAAGAGAACAAGAAAAGTCAAAACATTTCTCAAAATAAAATCGACTCCAGACAGTGCAAAATTAAGTGGTACCCAAAAAGTGAAAATTTGACATAGGCTTTTTAGGGTGTGTTGAGTGCTCAACAAAATGGTGACTTGCTGGGAGAAATCAGAAACTCTGTTCCTTCCTCGGGCTCGATTGATGCAAAATATTATTAGGGACTTAAATGGTTTTCACCAAAGCATATTTTACCCTCACATTTGGAATTTCCCCAGTTAATGCATCTGGGCCTACCTGTGGGGTTTTTTAACCTTTATTCCACCTTATTTTCTGGTAACCTTTACTAATGTTCCCTTTTGACAAGAGTCTATTAAATCATTCAATGGCACTAGGCATTTTAGTTACTCTTATTCATTTTCTATAGTGTTTCTTCACTACCAGTGAGCGTCCATAGCCCCGATGGAGTCACCCCAATGTCACAGACCTTGCTTCGCTACCAACAAGAATCCATAGCCTTGGTGGAGATATCTGCATACCCTCTCCTACTATGCACTCATTTGATATAGTTGAATTTTACTTCGGCAAAATTCCCTGAGCAAGAAGGAGAGGAGGACGTCTGTTATTTGCAAGATGAGATGGTTAAGGTGAAAATTACTATCTCTAGTGTCTTTGAGGTGCATGTAGTCCCTTCCATATTATCATATTTACCTTAAGGTTATTTACCATACCATTAATCATACACTTCCTCATTTCTCCAAAGTTGTTTATCTATGCAAGTTAGATAAAGAATTTCTTGATACAACTGTAGGCTCCTCAATGTTTCTTGTGTTTGTATGTGAGCAATGAGTTAGGAGGAGAGTTCACTATGAAGCATGATTTGAGGTCAACCATTGTATTACTAAACACAATATTTTAAGAGATCAGAAGCACACTCATAAAAAAAAAGAAAAATAATGTGTAAAATGCAAAAGGTAAAACAATGTATCTGGAATAACACAGAAGAGATATTTTTTTTTTCTAATGAAAGTATTGTTTTAGAGCTTGTCCATTTACTAGGAGAGAATCATGTTCTCCCCTTAGATTTTGTAGTCGATATGTGCCTGACCCTATCTTCTTAACCACCTGGAAAGGGCCCAGCCATAGATTCTGAAACTTAGAATGTTTTCCTTTAGGCTCATTTGCTCTGTATCACTTTAGGACTAGGTCTCCTACCTCAACATTCTTCTCTTTATCCTTATGCTTATGAAACCACATTTTAACTATCTGTTCATGGGATATAAAATTTGATTGGGTTTTCTCCCTTTCTTCTTCTAGCATGAGGAGGGAGTCAATTCTTTGTTGTATGAGTGATGAGGGCTGCCCTCTGGAATCTTGGGCAAGTTGAAGAGATGGAAGATAAAGCTCATTCGGGAGAAGGGATTCCTATACATAAACCAGAAAGTATGGGGAATTCTCTATAGCTTCCTTGGGTGTGCGTCTATCAGTTCATAAAGAGTTATGAAGTGCATTATGCCAATTCCTCTGGTTGTCTGCAACTGTTCTCTTTAATATTCTTACTAAGTTCTTATTAGTCAATTCTGCCACTTTGTTTCCCTATGGATAATATTTTGCGAGGTATATAATTATGATTCCTTTGTCTAAATAAAACTCCATTAATAGGGTGGAATAAAAGTAAGATGCATTATAAAAAAAGGAGAGAAGGGACACTGAACCTTGTGATTAATTGTTGTTCTGTGAATCAGATTACCACCTTCTCGTTTACATGAGTTAGAGGGATGGCTTCTGCCCATTTTGTGAAATAATCGGTGGTAGTAATTATGTAATTATGTTGTCTAGAATAACTTGGTGTGATTTCCCCTATGATATCTAACCCCCATTGCTCAAAAGGCCTAGAAACAATCACTGGTTGGAGTGGGACCGCTGCTCTCTTCTCCTTCCCAATGCTTATTTGACAAGTTTTATAGTTTCTAGTGTATGTGTGAGTGTCCTTGAACAAATTGGCCCAATTTTAGTCGGATCTCAGTATCTTATGAGTAGTGGTGTCTCCTGCAAAATGTTCATCTGCAAGACCATCATGGATCTCCTTCAGAACCTTGTCTGCATCTTCACGCTTGAGACATCTTAAAATTAATCCATCATAATTAACCCAGAAGAGTACAAAATTTACGAGATGATATTGTGTGGACTTTAACCTGAGAGCTCTCCTTTCCATAGGGTTTAGGTTTTATGGGAAAGCCCCATCTTGTAGGAGATAATTCAATTTCTCATAGCAGGACTCTTTCCCTGGGGACATGTATGAAGCTTCACCAAACCATAAGTCCATTTCATTCTCCCATCCGAGGTCTTCATTTAATTGGTCCTGAGCTTCGACTACTAGTTTGCATAACCCTTGTCCTTTAACAAGTTTAGCAATTTTTATATCTAGATCAAATTCTTGGACTACTTCCATCTAGTTTCCTCTTCTTTCCCCTATCTCCTGTTGAGTAAATAGGGATCAAACTGCAGGGTCGGGCATGATTACTTTAGTGTGGTTCTTGAGGATGTAAGATCTGAAGTGTTTTACTACTTTATATACCACATAAGATTTCTTATATATAGTCGGGTAATTTATTCC
>JASDQU010100223.1:148475-166428 GCA_032191745.1 Picea mariana | reverse complement strand
TTGAGATATTGTTGTCTTAATAGTGAAAAAGGACTTCTTCCGATCATCATGCCACTTAAATTCAACATGTTTACGAATCAATTTTTGTAAGGGTTTAATAGTTTTGTCGAAGTCAGGGGTGAATTTCCTTACAAAATTGATTTTCCCGAACAACGACTGCATATCTTTTTTGTTGTGAGGTAACAAAAGTTGAGCTATAGATTTTATCCTTTCTGGATCTATGCAAATTCCTAATTGAGATATAACATGGCCTAACAAATTGCCTTCCTCAACACTGAAAATAGTCTTCTTAGGGTTTAAAGATATGCCATATTTTCTATACCTTTTGAAAATCCAGGTTAAATGTTGGATGTGATATTCTCTGTTCTTTGAATATATAATCACATCGTCCAAGTAGAATACTACACACTTGCTGATTAGTCCCCTAAATTCTATGTCCATATCCCTCTGGAAGGTTGTCCCCACGTTGATTAACCCAAAAGGTATGCTTTTATAAGCAAAAGTTCCCCACTTGGTTCGGAAGGTAGTTTTTAAATAGTCTTCGTCTAAAACTAGAACCTGGTTGTAACCTTAGAAACCATCTAGTAAGGAGAAAATATCAGAGCCAGACACAGTTTGCAAGAGTTTCTCCATTGGTGGGACTAGGTAGTTGTCCTTTTTTGAATCTCTATTGAGGTTTCTAAAATCTACGCATAGGCCGATCTCCCATGACTTTTTCCTTACAAGAACCAGATTTGCTACCCATGTAGAGTGTCTAACCTTGAAGATAATCTTGGCATATAATATTTTCTTTAACTCTTGACACATGAGAGGTTCCCGGGAAGGGTGATACTTCTAGAGCTTCTATTGGAACAGTTTCACTTTAGGTTTTAACAGGATAGTGTGTTGAATGATACGTGTATCATAAGCTTTCAGATCTCGGTAGGACCATGAAAATACATCTTGATACTGTCTGAAGAGTTTGAGATAGGCCTTCCTTTCCTATTTAGATATGGTCTTGCCAAGGTTTATTTTTTTTGGGTTTTCCATGGTTCCGAGATTTATCGTTTCATGCATGGGACATGAACTACCAGTCTTAGCGTTTTTTGACCCCTTAAATCTTTCTTTTATGTCAAAGAGGTTTTCTAAATTATATATTCCTTTCGTTATCATGTGAGACTGTGATTTGTCAGATGATTAATTTGTATGAGTGTCAGTTTCCATTGATTGTTCTTGGAATACTTCATTTTCAATGAAGGAGTCTTTAAAATTGTCTTGATTGGTCAAAAAATTTATAATTTGTTCGTCTCTTGCAAAAACCTTACAATTAGAAGTATTGTTGGGCACCGATGGTTTATATAACACATATATAGTGAACTGAGAGGCTAAATAATCCTCCAGAGGTGATAGCCTTGAAGTAGCGGTGGCTAGACAATTGACAAGAATGTTCTTCGCTCTGGGGATCACTGTAATGTTGAAAGCTTCAAAATGTTCTATTAGTTTCTGCACTTCCTGTTGGTAATTATTAAGGTCTGGATAATTGCAATGTATAGTATTTATTATTTGTATGACAAATATTTCAGAGTCTCTGAAAACCTTCAATTCTTGGATGTTTAGGTCTATGGCTTTATTTAACCCTTGTATTAGAGATTCGTACTCGACAGTGTTATTTGTCCATTTGAATTCTAGTATACAAGACATGAAATATCATTTTCCTTTCAGATTAATAAGGATACACCTTGCTCTTGAACCTTCTTGTGATTTAGATCCATCAAAATATAGGGTCCAAACTTGTGAGAAAAATATATCGTCTTCCTCCTTCTTATTGATTTCCTCTTTTCCTCCTATTAGTTTTGTGATTTCTAATGCAGGTTCTTGGCAGAAGAGGGTTTCCTCTGTCATTGTCGGCAATTCCTATCGAAAAATCATTTCAGAGTTTTGGGTAAGAGGGACAATATATGAGAGAGGGGAGGAGTTCCCGAAGTATGAATCACATGAATAATTTCCTAGCAGGGGGAAATCTGTCGATGAGGGTTTGTTTAGGGTTTCTAGGTTAGTGACAATATGTTTTTTTTGTGTCTGTTTAATGGTAGCCAAAGGTGCACCCAGTCCGTACTGAAATACGCGTTTAACTTCTCTAACCAATATTGGCTTGATAACAATCCATAATATTCTGGGATATCTACTACAATAATGTCAATTACTTGCACAAATTTAGGGTGAGTCGCTATTATGATCATCACATCCTTGAGTTCTCCCATAACCTTCACCTGGGTTTTGTCTAGTTGTATTACATGTTTATTTGTTTTGAGAGGAATGACATTTAATTTTTTGCAAATAGACAAGGGAATAATGTTAGAAGATTCTCCTGAATCAACCAAACAATTATGGAGGTTTCTGTTGAAGACTTAAAATGTTAAAAGGAATGGTGGAACACAAGGTTTTCCCTTCTTATCCTCCGAACAATCATTCATAGTAGGTTTATTTCTTGGGTCTATGGGAGTTATACTCCCCTCCTATTCAGTGCTTGTGGTAGGATTTTCTACTGACTTCAAAGCTTGTAGTAGAAAGTCCTTTTGCTGAGGGATTCTACATATATTCATAACTGATATATTAGCCTTCAAATTCTTCAAGTCTTATACTATGTTGTAATCCATCTTGGGTGATTCTCTTGTATGGATATTTATAGGGCTTCTTCGGGGAGAAAAAGATTCTTTCGAGTGATTGAGAGTTGATCTTCCTCTTGAGGTTTAGGTGGTAGCAAGGTTGTCTAGGACCGGTTGACCCTTACCTCATGTTTTCATAGCCAAGATTTTTGTGGGTGGTTCTCGGACTTCATATAGGTCATCAGAAGGCATATCTAGGTCAGGATCCCATATCAACATGGTTTCTTCTTTTGGTGGGGAAATTTATTTTTTATCGAAAATATTCATACTAAAGTTTCTTGATTTTTTGGTTAGGGAGACTTCATCTAAGAACCAGTTGGCCCTCGAATTCATGGCATGCACCCATTGTGGGCAGTCTCTTTCAAATTGATTCTCTTGGTGATAAGTGCAGAAAAAGTCAGAGGCTACATTCCCCATATCGATGTTCAGGTTGGTTGGGGGGTGTTCAATTTCGTTGAATGGTGGATTCCTTTTAAATAAAGACTTATGGGGCCTTTGGCCTTGGCTTCCATCCCCTACATTTCTCTTCATGTCTATAATTTCATTTGACAACTTCTTGACCATGCTTTGGAGATTATCTATGTCCCCACTTCCTTTTTCAGGAGCTTGCTCTATTTGTTTCCATGGGGGTCTAGTAATCAATAGTCCTTTCCTGGGAGGAGGTTGAAATTATTTCTTAACTAATGATACCTGGCCTTCTTTACACCCTTTCATTTGGAACTCTATTGTTTTGGCTTCTTCAAAATTCTTAGCTAAGGTTACTTTGACAACCCTTTTCACAAACATGGAAATAGAAGCCGGGAGAGCATTAGCGTATACCTCAATTTGAAACTCATGAGTAGGATTAGCCTCGGGTTAGAAATTATTTAAGATGGTAGTAAATATTTGATTAAAGTCATTGAACCTTTCCTTTGGGCTCATGGTGGTGACAAACAACTTAACCATCAACTCTTCTGTAGTAGTTTCTTCTACGAATTTATCTAGAAAGTCCTTTTGAAACTTTTTCCATCTTGTTATGGATCCTATAGGTAGGTTAAAATACCATGTGGAGGATGAATTATAAAAAAAGTAGGGGAACAACATACAAACTATGTATTCATGTTGGACATTCATAAGTCTGATGGCTAATATGAATTTCTTGATATGTTCTTCGGGCAATCCTGAGGTTTCAGGGTCAAATTTAGGAAGTAATTTCTCTGGGTGTTGGGGAAGGTTATATACTCATCCGGGTATGGCCAGAGAATATTTGTCCAACCAAGGTTGATTATTTTGAGGTGGATTTCCCATTTATTCATCATGTTCGTGGTTATCTTCCATGTCTTTAGATCCCGAGTTAAGCCCCTCTTCTTCTGAAAACTCGTCAGGCTCAGAGAAGTTACCAGATGGTGTTTCGGGGATTAGATTAAGAGGATGTTAAATTTATGTGAGGGAGAAATCTATTAGGTATTCTACTATGTGCATGAAAACATGGTCTAGAGATTCGACCATTGGACTGCTTATTTGTTTTCTTCGAGGAAGAAGTGGAGCTAAGGGTAGCGCACTGATCTGTTGGGCATATGCTCTTGTGATTCTTCTGAATTTATTCAATTCATCGTGAAGAAGAGTGTAACATATATTGGGGAACATACGTTCGTCCTCAGGCTGGGGTGATTTACTCATTTCAAGAGTACTCAGTGTGTGTGGGTTGTCTTGGGAATGACTAGCCATGCATGTGGGATGTTTTGAATCTACAAGTTGTCTGGAATTTTAAGAAAAATATATATTCATCCATTCATTCTTCAGGACCTCCTTCTAGTGCCAATTCTTTTGAGGGGTCCTAAATTCATTTAAATCAACAGTAGGAACCAAACTATTCGTAGAGGCCCAATTAGACTCTGCAACATTTAATAGTGTAATGGTTCTCCATATCTCGCGATTCGATCAAAATAATCGATGGGCTTTATGTTTTATTGTGAAGGCTCTCTCTCCTTTTGTTTAGATGTTTTCTTTTTGTATTTTGTCTTAAGTGGTACTGATATAAGATGAAGTCGGTATAAGACAACTAAGTGACAAAGTGGGAACAAACTTAACTACTGGAGAGGAGGTTGAGCTCAGGATAACCCTTACTTAAACATGAAGATAGTGATCATCTACCACATGCCGAGTACTAATACGTTAACCATGCAAATATTCTAATTACTATCTGAGATATAATATATCAGAAGAAAACAACATACATGTGATATAAAATAGAAAGTAAAATAATTCACGTAACTCTAATCATCAATCACATAATAACACAACCACTTATCTTCATCAGTAAAGAAAAGAACTGTAAAACATTGCATCAAATAACTTATCAATAGATTTAGTAGCTCTTACTCGTTATAATGTTCATTCATGAGAAAAAATAAGAAATGGTTCTTCTCCACATCCAATCATGCACGCATTTGATGAAAACACAACTTTGTTTCTGGTCCTAAAAAGGACTTCTCAATTAAGGGCAGCACCGAAATAGTTCCTAACAAAACCAAAAATGAGGGTCTTAGTAGAAACCATCGACCTTTGCTAATAGGTCGATCCTTCTATTTATAACATACTGTTAACCAAAAATAACTAGTAAAGTGCAACTAAGCAAAACAAAATCGCCACATGGCGCTCTCTTCTAACAATTTTCTAAGAGTCATCTCAAGATATCACTTAATTGGGTGACTCTTCTCGTACTCTGACCACTTGATGAATAAATCCTCGCATGTTTTGGCATACGTGAATATATGTTGTTCAATTGGGGCCGAGTAAAATTATCTTATATCCACTTCTTGTGCATGATACTTGACCATATTGGTACTTAACTGTTGCAACACAACCCGAGATTTGATGAGGTGCTCCATAAACTGTTGCACTTGTCTTGGCGCGATGTCTATCACCTTTACTATTTCTTCGACCCATGATGATTCCTTCTCAGCATGTAACTTGACTATGTCGTGCAAGTTGACAAATTCATCAGGTGTGCCAAACTCCGGGAGTTCAATGTCTTTCATTACTCGATTGATCTTGAGCCAATTTTTCTCACACTTGATCCATTTTTCTTGAATTTCTCGGTGGGGTTCTTGGGACATTTTAATCCAATACTTGGTCGATTTCCTTATGTGGTTGACTCTACTTTCAATTAGCACCCAAATGTCGTTCTCTTCGACGTCTTGGCCCTTCGACACCGCGTTGGTAGATTCGATTATGTTTGTGGCTTGTTTCACTTTCTCATACCACCTATCCATATCTTTGCATGTTGCAAGAGCCATGAGGGTGTATTCCTAAAGCTCAACTATCCTTGTAGTGAATAGGTGTCGTTTATCTGTAAAATTTTCACAGGACTTCTTGAATTCTCTCCTTAGGTACACCACAACTTGTGTGGTGTCCTGGTAGTATTTTGCCAAGTGATGCAAATGTTCTAATTATTTTAGAGCAACAACTGACTCCTCTTCATCTCCTTTAGCACTGTCTAGGGTGGCATCCATGATCACCATCCCTACACCGATGAGTTCATATGTCCTAGCATGCTTGGTGTTGATCAGGTTTTCCTCTGTGGTGATGAGGATGGAGAGATCTAGAGTAATCCTCCTCTTTTTGGTGGTTCTTTGGATGATAGCCTTCATTTTCTGATCATAAGCTATAGCATGTATGTCAGCTACTTCTTCCATAGGTTAGGGAATCTATTTATCCCCCCATGTGAGTGTATTTCCTAGAATGGAGATGGTATATACTTGTTTGGGGCTGGGTTCTCGAACTTCCTCCTTATGTTTTGAAGGCTCGGCTTTTGTTTGTCTCTCATTAGGGGTTTGAGTACCAATTGAAACTGAGGCATTAAGGGTATTATCTATACTTACTTGATCATCGGTCATTGGAACATCGATTCCCTGCTGCAAAACTTCTTAATTTTGTTTGCCCGACTTCTGCCCTTCTTTCAGACTGTCCGCTTGTGTTTTTGGTGCATTGGGAAGCTCATTGTCTAATAAACTCTTGACTTCTTGTTCGGATTGTGGGAGCCCTTGAATTTGAGAATCGATAACCTTTAAACATGTCTTCTCTGGATCTTTTCCCTCTTCGATATGCACAGGGGTCACAAGGTATACCTTCGATATTTCATCATCATCATATATTTTTATCAGCTCGCTTAAGGGGTTTGACGAACTTGTCCTGCCTGATGTTAAAACTGTATCTAGGTGAGATGAAACACCTGTCGGTGATTTAGTCAGTGGTGCTGTAAAATCATGGTCATATAACCCAATAATTTGATCAAGGTATATGAATTCAGGGCCTCTTAGGCCCATTTGGCTTCTATCTGGATTGTCTTTAGGGATCCTTGTCATGTTTATGAGGTCTAGAGCACCTTCCAGCTAATCAATTATCTGCTACGCATTTTATAACATGAGTAAGCCCCTCTCTCACATGTTTTGAGCCATGGGGAGGCCTCTACCTTGCACTGCGGCTACGCAGGAAATTTCTACTTCTTTGACCACTACCCAGGAAATTGCTGCTTCTGCCACTAGCATATATTCTCTGGCTCAGAGGGATTCTTAACTTGATTGTTCTATGGTCATTGTTTATTCATTCAAACTCATGGCTCTAAAATTAGTCATTTTGGGATCAGCCATCCATGCCACCACCGCATCCCAGTCCTGGGAATTTTATGTGAAGATTTCATCTTCAGATTTGTTGTGGGTATATGGCCAGTAGGATGACACTTGAGAGGCATGCTTCAGGACTAGACCCTTTGGGTCATTCTTGCAGAACTTACTGGTCTGGAATCAAAATTCTAATTGGTTCAACCCTTCTTACTTTGCTTGGGCAGTGTCTTTCACTAGGTAGAAGCCAACATGAAATCCATATGGTATAAACACCTGCTTCTTATCTTTGACTAGGGTAGTGTTGTAACCTTGCAGGATGGTCTGGTAGTAGATATCTCCCACCACAAGCCAATAAGGGACATGGGATGGTAGGAGATGAGGTGCTCCAATGGCCCCAAATACCCTAATGTAGGTATCACTTTCATCCAGATACTAGTGGATGACCTTGGAGATAAACTTTTTGGCCGCAACCAATAGTCTCAGACACTCTTTCTTGAAAAGAATAAAGTAAATGCATGCGATGAATTCATCACAGATAAGGGAGTAGGATTTTTTGTACATGTTCTCCCATAAGATGCTAAAATATACATGGAACGAAATCTCTAGAATGTGCCAGCGTAAGTTCATGTCAGTGAAGACGTTTCTGGTGCACATGACATCCAACAAGTATGATGCCATGTAAAAGGCTGGAGTGTCCCCTTCTTTTGGTGTATGAGCCTGTTTTATGCAGATGCTCATCTGCTTGGAAATGATGACTCCCCAATTAAAGCCACTCCTGGAGATAGCTACTGGGTATGCTAGAGGCATTCATGCCTCCGAAAACTTGGAGCAATATTTCTCCCCATATAAACGACAAATCAATGCCATTAGGAAGATGTATGGTTCTCTTGGGTTGGTCGTTTGGTACCAGCTGGAGGTCCGATTGGTGTATTTCTTATGTTCCTGCCACGATGAGGCCATTATCTAGTTGGTTTCATGGTGCTCATATAATTTCATGATGAAATTAGTTTTTATTTTCTCCTCCGAGAGTCTAAGTTTGTAGTACCTCTGGACCTCCACTGGAAGGAAAAATCCGACACACCCACCATTGTCATTGTTGATTAGGAACTTCTGTGTGTTTTTGTGGTTGATCAACCATTGTAAAAGTTCTATATAGGGAAACACTGGGTTTCTTCTTGCTACCATGTGGAGGTATGACCATCGGATACTAGGGAATACATGGTCATCGAGCGCTCTTACATCCGGGTCACTATATAGGATGTATTCTGGAAATTCCTCCTAGCTGATATTCTTGAAGAGTTCTCCCAAATGTGGGAGTGCCTCTTTGTCCCTTGTTCTTTCCTCCATGTCTCTGAAGGTTGGAGGCTAAATGAAATCCTTCTTGGTGGATGTTTTAATAATTGGTTCTAGTCTTGGAGAAAATTCTAACTGTGTTGTTTCCCCTGGAGAAGAGCCATCTCCTACTTTCGGTTCTTTCAGCTTGGGCGCCCTCGTTGATCACCTAATGGTTTGTTTTATTAGAGGAATTTTTTTATCTAGGTGGATATCGGTGGCCACCCAACTTATTCAACTTGCTCAAAACAATTTTCTGACAATTTTGGCAATTTACTATTTTTAGCAGTTTTTAACTTCCGGGGCCATTTTGAGGGCCTAAATGAAGGTTTTTCAGGATCGATCTCCTAAATGATATGAAAAGGAATGATTGAGACCCCACAACGAGTCTCCTCAATGATACCTTTCCAACAGGCTATCACACACCTAAAACAGAGATTGTATGAAAAAGTTATGACCTCGGGAAGTTGATGTACTAACTTACCCAAACGGGGCCCACATGACTTTTGGTACTTCATCTCCTAGGGTTAGGTTTTTGGATGTCTATGGTTTTTTGAATTCTTGTTTATTGTAAAAATGCCTTCAGAGACTCATTGTAACCACCTTCTTGATAATGCGAGTAGCCATCACATCTCTTCTCAGAGATAAGTTGCCACCATTCTAACGAGTCTTTCACTCTGTATTTTTACAGTCTCTGTACATTTCTTTCATTAATAGAAATTGTGTATTACTATATATTTGTGTTTATGGTTGCATATCTAATAAATTTCTGTTATATTATTGAATATCTGTGATATCTTTGTGCATTTCTTTGTTATATCTTTGCTCTCATTTTGTGCCAAAAATAATCCATATCAGTGGTATCAGAGCAGGCTGCTCTTGATCGTTTTTTCAGTGCATGTCCCTGACGAGGTTAAAGTATAGAAATTTGGGTCCTAAGATTATCTCTCTTTAAGAAAATCACTCTTGCACACCCAAGAAATCCTCAATGGCGGAATAAAGGAAAAACGATGGAGTAGACGATCCTATTAATCTGTTGCTTGAGCAAGCTCTCACGCGACAGAGGGACAAAATGATGGAGAATTTTGCCCACATCCTTCAACACCCGTTGATAGAAACAGGTGCATCTTCATCAAGAGGCCACTTTGGAGGCACCTCTCCTTTCAAGGTAAAAGTTAATTTTGATATTCCTGTATTTGAAGGAAAGATAGATGCAGAAGTCCTAGAAAAATGGTTAACTCTGCTAGAAGGTTATTTCTCTGTTCACAATTTTTCCGACAAAGAAAATATCACCTTTGCACTCCTTAAATCTCTCCCTCATGTCAAACATTGGTGGGAAAATTACTGGGAGAAAATTTCCACAGATGAGTCTGGAATATATCCGGCCGAGCCCACTTGGGATTTTTTTGTGGATGCGGTAAAGGAACAATATTACCCTGTTGGAAACTATGAAGACCAGTACATGAGATGGACCACACTGCAGCAAGAGAGGGGCCAAGAAGTTTCAAAGTTCACAAATAACTTCCATATCTTGTGCACCAAGCTGGGTATCAAAGACTCTGAATGACATTTAGTCCTAAAATACTATGGGGCTCTACACAGATACATCCAAACTGAAATGGATTTTCTGGATATCTCATCACTTGGTGCTGCTTATTGATATGTTGTTAAATTTGAGAAGAAATTTAAGCACCAGAAAAAATGGGATTTTGGGTCAGCAAATCCGCAACAACCAAATTATGAGAAAGACATCCCTAACAAATAGTCTCTCGAAAATCAGTCCAAGACACAAGAAAATAAGGGTCACGGAAAGACAAAGAAGGACACTAGAAAATGGTGTGATTTCCACAAAATCCCCTAGCACAACACCGATGAATGTCGCTCAAAAAAGCCATTGGTGGCCGAGATCAAAGAAAAGGAGCCGAACCATGATTTAGAATATGATTATGAAAATATTGGTAAAGGACAGATCATTGACGTAGACCACGCTACTATTTTCACGACCACAACAATTCAAACAGAAGAACCAACATATCTCGAAGAGGGGGAGCACCTTTTTCATTCACAAATGTGGGTGAAGGGGACCCCGTAGTGTCATTGTTACTTTGGGGGGTCATATCTATAGAATACCAAAGGTATTTCCGAATACTTTTCCACCTAAAAAGTGCCACAAGGTAGTATCTCATACTGCAAAATTTAGCTTCTTCACAATCTATTAAAAAGAAGAATAGAAGGACACTGCAACCACTACAGCCTCGCCCCAAGCACCTTATATCCAATAGAAGTAGGTCAACAAGGATGAAACAAAGAAAAAATATTCCTTATGCACACCATCCTCTCATGTATCTCGACTTGTTGAACAACCCCATCCTCAATAGGTTCGTGACAGACTTCCACAAAGTGAGCAACGCGACATCTCCAACAAGACAAGCAACTCACCAAGATGAAGATTCAACAAATGTTTTTCCCTCTCCCCTAGGAAATCAATGCAATGGAGACCATTTCTTCCTAAGGAGGGATAATTGATCCAGGTGGATATCGGTGGCCACCCACCTTGTTCGACTGGCTCAAAACAGTTTTCTGGCAATTTTGGCAATTTACTATTTTTAGCAGTTTTTAACTTCTGGGGCCATTTTGAGGGCCTAAATGAAGGTTTTTCGGGATCGAGATCCTCAATGATAGATGAAGGCATGATTGATCCCCCAAAATGAATCTCCTTTATGATACCTTTCCAACAGGCTATCACATGCCTAAAACATAGATCGTATGCAAAAGTTACGACCCAGGAAGTTGATGTACTAACTTACCCAAACGGGGCCCACATGATTTTTGGCACTTCATCTCCTAGAGTTAGGTTTTTGGAAGTCTATGGTTTTTGGCATTCTTGTTTATTGTAAAAATGCCTTTAGATCCTCATTGTAACCATCTTCTTGCGAATGCAAGTAGCCGTCACATCTCTTCTCAGAGAAGCTGCCACCATTCTAGAGAGTCTTTCACTTTGTATTTTTACAGTCTCTGTACATTTCTTTCATTAATAGAAATCATGTATTACTGTATATATGTGTTTATGGTTGCATCTCTGATAAATTTCTGTTATATTATTGAATATATGTGATATCTCTATTCATTTCTTTGTTATATCTCCGCTCTCATTTCATGCCAAAAATAATCCGGATCATTGTTCGTTCAATCAAAATCAATCCTTTAGGGCCTATGGGCCTAGAGACACTGAACAAAAAATGTATATATGAAGTGTAAACACAAAAAATCTAGATTGGTACATTCCTGTAACTGTTGCTAGACCTGGTTGTTTGATACTTATGGGATCTCGGAAGCTTTGGAATTGTTTGTATCGCTTCTCTAGATGCTTAGAAACTCTTTTGTGCACATAATGGTTTCCTTTTCAATGTCCCAAGAGAATTTAAACGGGGGGAGAAATTACTGCGTCGTATCAACCAATTAATTCAGATGATGAGTTTATTTCAAACAATTATGCTGCCGAATATCTGCAACTTGAATTCATCGTGGGTTGATGGCGAAGGCACAGAAGGTGATGTGTTCGATTGGTAATTTAAAATTTTTGTTTTGATTCTCACATGAAGTAGTAACTAATGCAAGATTTGGCATTAATTAACCTCTTAAAAGGTCAGGATATAATTTTATGTAGCGCTAAAACTTCCCTTTCAGTCTCTCAATGGGTGGATCGGGGTTCGACGATGTGCTATGAATGTTTTCGTTGATATCATTTTGTAGAAAACCTCCGACACCGATCAATTTCATCGTACATTGTTGATGCGGCAAGCTAAATCAAAGGTGTGACCTAAGCTTGGGGAACCAAAAAGTTACTTGGGGTTGATTTAGGCCATACGGTTTCTTCATTCGGGCAAAGACATGTGGCGTTAAAGACTAGTTACTTAATTCATGCATATTGGTCGGAGTCGGGGCTTTCTTCAAGTAGTGCATTTTAAAATAAACCTAGGTTCTCCAATGCTGAAAAAGGTATCGGGGGTTGACGGTCGGGGATAGAACTATCATGTGTTTTCTTTCTATTAGTTTCTTTGAAAATCCTCGATGCCAAAATGCTTCAGGAATCGATGGTTGGGGAAAATTCTTTAACATGGTCGAAATGTTCATCGTAGTTTGGTTTTATCTGATTTCGATAAGCACATTGAGTATCGACTATTGGTGATATCGTTTCCTTTTTTCTTGACGTTTACTCCCTTTTCCTTTTACTGATGCCGAAGAGGATTGTCTATGGATGAAGTCTGTGTGTGATACTTGTCGTGAAACAAAAATTCTGCTTCACCGATACTGATGGAGATTGACACTTGGCGATTGAGGATTTCTGAGTGTTTCCTTTGGACCTCTTAATTCCTTCCGATGTTGAATCTTGAGCACGTCGGGTGAAGTATTTTGGTTGTTGATTCCTTACTTAAGTGCTAGGCCTTTTTAATTCATGGATTTACATAAAGTTAAAAAAACTTGAGTGTTAAGAGAACAAGAAAAGTCAAAACATTTCTCAAAATAAAATCGACTCCAGACAGTGCAAAATTAAGTGGTACCCAAAAAGTGAAAATTTGACATAGGATTTTTAGGGTGTGCTGAGTGCTCAACAATATGCTTGGACATTATTCCTTTTTCCATGTGTCAGCTTGGTGGTTGACATGTGTGCCCTAGTAAATGGTCTTCCTTGGGAATGAGTTTGCTACTAGGAACTCTCTTGAAGATCCATCATATTGTTCCCAACCATCCTTACCACTCTCCATCGCTTAACCCCCCTATGCCATGGCCCTTAATTACTAGGAATAGGTCTTGATTCCTAGAGACTAATTTGGATAATATGTCCCTATAAATACACTAAGAGGCATAGGCATTGATTACTATCCATAGTACAATGTATTTTATTATAAATAGTTGTTTCCTTTAAAATTTGACCAGGAAAATTAAAACGAAATGAGGAAGAGATGGGTAGATATATATAGTGGGTGTGAGAGTAATATTTGAGTTTGGAAACCCTTCCATATCATCAAGGCATGCAAATAGTCTATCCATGTCACATTTCAGTGCATAAAAAACCATTTTGAATGAATTTGAATGTTGGCCCCCATTCACAGGTTACTATTGTCGATCATGTACTGATCTAGCCTTAGTACAATGTCTTTTATTTGTTTCCTTTAAAACACGATTGAGATGTATGTCCCCACATTTACTAGTACTGCAAGGGCATGATGCAATAACCACATTGATAAAATAAGTACTTGATTAATCGCATGAAAATATTCAAGTTATTTTATGTTTTTGTTTTTTTCTCTCATCTAAGTACTCTTTTGCTCCATAAACATTAATATTAGTACAAAATCATTATTTAAATATGAAATATCATCTATCGCCTTCTTCTCACCACGACCAAAATCATGGGCCTAATTGGCATGATGTTGGTTTTGAGTGACATAGACGATGAATATAAAGAGTGGGTGTGTGAGTGACCTTTGAGTCTGGAAACCCTCCCATTATCTTCAAGGCATTTGAACAGTCTATCCATGTAAAATTTGGGTGCATACAAAAACATTTTGAAACAATTTCAACATTGGCCCCATTCAGAGGTTAGTATTGTTCACCATCATGTACTCTAGCCCTAGTACAATGTCTTTTATTATAAATAGTTGTTTCCTTTAAAATTCAACCAAGAAAATTAAAATGAAATGAGGATGATATGGGTCGATATTATCTAGAGTGGGTGTGAGAGTAATATTTGAGTTTGAAAAACCTTCCATATCTTCAAGGCATGCGAACATTCTATCCATGTCAAATTTCAGTGCATACATAAACATTTTGAAAGAATTTCAAGGTTGGCCCCATTCACAGGTTATTGTTTCCCATCATGTATTGATATAGCCCCAATACAATGAATTTCATCTATTTCCTTTAAAACATGATTGAGATGAACATCCCCACATCTACTAGTACTACAAGGGCATGATGCATTAACCGTGTTGATGAAAGAAGTACTTGATTAATTGCATGACAAGCTTCAAGTTATTTTATGTCTTTGTTTTTTTCTCTCATCTAAGTACTCTTTTTCCCCATAAAGATTAATATTATTACAAAATCATTATTTAAATACGAAATCTCATCTATCACCTTCTTCTCGCCATGAACAAAATCATGGGCCTAATTAGCTTGATGTTGGTTTTGAATGACATAGAGGATGAATATAAAGAGTGGGTTTGTGAGTGATCTTTGAGTCTAGAAACCCTTACATATAGTCAAGGCATGTGAGAAGTCTATCCATGTCAAATTTCGGTGCATAAAGAAACATTTTGAAAACATTTCAACGTTGGTTCCATTCATAGGTCAATACTGCTTCCCATCATGTACTCTATCCCTAGTACAATGTATTTTATTATAAATAGTTGTTTCCTTTAAAATTTGATTGAGAAAATTAAAACAAAGTGAGGACAAGATGGGTTGATATATACTATAACACACCCACTATCGTAATTTTTAAAATTTTTGGGTTAATCCCCCATACAGGAGAAATCTCCACAAACCCGCATTAGTGAAATGCCAATCCCTGACTTTATACCAGGATTCAGGGTTCCTTCTATCGGGGTTTTGACACCCATGATATCTCGACGACTACAAACACCGATCTCCGATGTGTTCCTAACGTATTGGCTTTCCGGGCTAAGTCCTGGTCAATACGACCACAACGTTCACAGGACCACAGTCTTAAATCCTGTCGAGGCTTGGCGCCTTTCAATGTCATGGCGCACAAGTCCCCTGGACTCTCGACGCGTCTTTACGCTAACTAGACCCCTTGGTTATACCATGGTTCATGTGACCACTGACCATATGGCTATATCCGTATAACCTTCCATCGAGGTTTCGGCATTTACGATGACACAAAACACATATACCCGGGACTCGCGATATCCCGATCCCCGATTCTCTCCTGTTGCTCGACACGTGTCCTGTAAATCAACGGCTTATGATGGTATCGGGATTTCGCATATCGCGGTTTCGTAATGCAAGTGTTTCATGCCCTTGAAATCCCCGATACGCCGATTACCGATTTGCCGAACCCCGAACCCTTGGGATCTTTTGACATGCGTCCTCGTCATGAACGGATCAGATCTCATCGGGAAATCGCGGGTCACGATTTCCTGATGCACAATTTCCTTACCATCGAAACTTCGATGAACAACACTCCGAAGGCACCCGATCCTTTGCCACCTGTCCTCGCGGACGAACGGCCCGGATTGATTCTCGGGGTTTCGGGACTTATGAGGTCTTGGTTCTCATGGCCTCGAGAACTCTGATTTCCCGATGCGTCAAACTCCGATAGCGCCTTAATCTCCGACACCTGTCCTTCAGATGGACGACTCAGATCCTATCGGTAAATCACGGATCGCGATTCCGGGTGGCGAGAGTTCTATGTATTCAAAAACCCCGATATGTCGAACTCTGACTCCCTCGGATCTCTCGCCACGCGTCTCTGTTAATGGACGCTCCGGATTGTATCGGAGTATCGCGTTTCACGACTCCCTTGTGCAGAAGACTCTTGTCTCCGGATACCCCGATTCTACGAATTTCGACTTCCTCGGATCTTCCGACACGTGTCCATGCTAATGGACGACTCAGATCTTGTCGGGGTTTTCACTTGGATTTCCCCGAGTGCTTGTCCACAGGAATGCCGATTTCCCGATGGCAAATATCTCGATGCCCCTATGGATCTCCTGACATGCGTCGCGCATAATGGACGGTCCAGATTCATTCGGGAAATCGCGTATCGCGATTTCGTTGTGCAATGGTTCTACGCTCCTAAAATCCCCGATGAGAGAAATCCCAATGCCTCCCAGAACGCCGACACGTGTCCTGCCGAGATCAACGGCTAGGACACTTCCTCTACACACTAGCGTTTATCTCCGGTGCATTTCTTCCCGATCCAATGGTTTACGGGATTTCTACTCCAGATCTCATGGCTCAAATCACTTCCTCACGTCCACCCCTGCGCTTAACCCCTGCGCAGCTTCTCCGGATCCAACGACTGTCGGGTAATGTGAACCGAGGTCTAACGGTCCAGATTCATTCTTTTGGGTCTTGGGGTTTACGCACCCAATTTCACGTTACTCACGATAATAGAGGACAAAGGGTCAAGGTATGTAACGCCTTCGTTGCTCCCGTCAATCTAATGGTCGTGAATGACTTTGGGTCCTCCGACGAGATCTCGTCCGCCGACTTACTTCATCTCGCAACATCACTATCCTGGGACCTTAACAATAACGTTTATCCTCGTATAGGGTTAATAAGGCCGGTGTGTTCGAGTCCTTATTTTGGGTTCTGGGTGAACCTTTCCGAGGAGGAAATCTCTGTGAAGAGATCCTTACCGGGTCATTCCCGGAAGCGGATGAAGGAAGACAGTTTCCCGAGAACGGCTGGGCATGATTAGATTCATTTATCAGCGTAAGTCAAGCACTGTTCACTCGGTGTTAAACTATATCAACTCGTTCATATCAAGCATTACGCGGACATTCACAAACTGAAACCATTTACAATTTCACAGCTCTATGAGCCAATAACTACTCCTCATTATCAATTACTGTACAGATATTCTTACACAGGATATATTTACAATTATACAAGTCTATGAACATATGTGATAGCATATAAATGGCAAAACGCAATATAAGCAAAATACTTATCAAAATAACTTCAGCAATGGATGCAACTGCTGAGAGGGGTGCTCGTTTCCACCCAACCGTAGGCGTAGCAACTCCTACAGGATTTACCACTAGCCACCCCCGAGCTGAGACCACGATGCCCTGAGACCTGTGTCTCTCTGTCTGCCAGTGCCCAGGAGCGAAGGTTGCAATCCTTCCTCCTGCGATCACTCACTCTGCATAAAATTTGCCAGAGTTCCCCTCGCGTCTGCCCCCCGTCAATCGTTCCAGCCATACTCCTTATCCTCTCGCGAGGTTGCGTGTGGCACTATTTCCCTCACACTGATCAGGCCTGATGGCTCTACGGATGGGCGGTTCACCATCCCATCCTTCATCAAGCCATCCGCCTACCAGTCTGCGAGCCATTAATTTTCAGGGCCAGCGAGCCGCTTTTGGTTCTCCGGGCCTGTGGAGTCCAAATACGGTATTTAATTCTCGGTGGAAGTTAACGCCACCTTTTCAGGTGCCTTCCATCGCCATCGTGGTCTCTTTTTCTGCACATCCCCTCTCAGCAGTTCTGTAATATAAATTCATAATGTTATTTACATTTTCATCATGCTTTAGCATGGTAATTCCTGTATTAGGATTAATTACAAATTTGGGGGAAACAGGGTGTTACAATTCCCTCCCCCTTAAAGGAACACCGTCC
>JASDQU010100223.1:130213-140337 GCA_032191745.1 Picea mariana | reverse complement strand
TTATCTTCATAATTAAATAAAAGAACTATAAAACATTGCATTAGATAACTTATCAATAGATTTAGTAGCTCTTACTCATTACAACATTCATTCATGAGACGAAATAAGAAATGTTTCTTCTCCACATCCAATCATGCAAACATTTGATGAAAACACAACTTTGTCTCTGGTCCTAAAAAGGACTTCTCAATTAAAGGAAGCTCTGAAATAGTTCTTAACAAAACAAAAAATGAGGGTCTTAGTAGCAACTATCAACCTTTTCTAATAGGTTGATCCTCCTATTTATAACATACTATTAACCAAAAATAACTAGTAAAGTGCAACTAAGTAAAACAAAATCGTCACATGGCTCTCCCTTCTAACAATTTTCTAAGAGTCATCTCAATATATCACTTAAGTGGGTGAATTTTCTCATACTCCGACCACTTGATGAATATATCCTCACATGTGTTGTCATACATGAATATATGTTGTTCCATTAAGTCTGAGTAAACTTCTCATATCTCCACCGCTTGCACCCGATACTTGATTATACTGGTACTTAATTGTTGCAACACAACTCGAGATTTGATTGGGTGCTCCATAAACTGTCGCACCTATCCTAGCACAGTGTCTGTCACCTTTGTTATTTCTTCGACCCATGGTGAGTCCTTCTCAGCATGTGACTTGAATATGTCATGCAATTCGACAAAGTCATCGGGTGTGCCAAACTAGGGGAGTCTGATGTCTTTCATTACCCAATTGATCTTGATCCAATTTTTCTCACACTTGGCCCATTTTTCTTGAATTTATCAATGGGGTTCTTGGGACATTTTAACCCAATACTTGGTCAATTTCCTTATGTAGTTGACACTGCTTTCCATTAGCACTCAGATGTCATGCTCTTCGGTGTCTCGACCCTTCTACACCGTGATGATATATTCGATTATGTCTGTGGCTTGTTGTGCTTTCTCATACCACCTCTCCATATATTTTCACATCGCAAGTGCCATGAGGGTGTCTTCCTGAATCTCGGTTATCCTTGCAGTGAGTAGGTTCCATTCATATGTAAACTTGTCATAGGCCATCTTGAATTCACTCCTTAGGTGCACCGCGACCTGTGTGGTGTCCTGGTAGTATTTATCCAACTGGCACAAATGTTCCAATTCCTTTAGAGCAACAACCAACTCCTCTTCATCTCTTTTAGCTCTGTCTAGAGTGGCATTCGTGATCACCATCCCTACGCCGATGAGTTTGGATGTCTTAGCATGCTTGGTGTTGATGAGGTTTTCCTTTGTGGTGATGAGGATGGAGCTATCCAGAGTAATCCTCCTCTTGTTGGTGGTTCTTTGGATGACAAACTTTCGTTTCTAATCGTAAGCTATAACATGTATGTCGGTTACTTCATCCACAGGTTCGAGAATCTGTTAATCCCCCCATGTGAGTGTATTTCCTAGACTCGCGATGGTATATACTTGTTCGAGGACGGGTTCTCGAACTTCCTCCCTATGTTTTGAAGGTATGGATTTTGTCTGTCGCTCGTCGGGGGTTTGAGTCCTGATTAAAACTGAGTCATCGCGGGTATGCTCGGTACTTTCTTGATCATCGGTCATTGGAACATTGATTCCCTTCTATAAAACTTCTTCATTTTGTTCGCCCAAATTTGGCCCTTCTATCAGACTATCTGATTGTGTTTGTGGTGCATTGGGAAGCTAAGTGTCTAAGACACTCTTGACTTCTTGTTCGATCTGTGGGAGCCCTTGAATTTGAGAATTGGGAACTGGGGAAGATGTCTTCTATGGCTCTTTTTCCTCTTCGATATGCACGGGGGTCACCAGGGATACCTCTATGATTTCATCATCATCATTGTAATGTCCGCCACCTCTTGATGAAGAGGTTTTGAGAGGAATTAGTGGCATAGGCATCCCCACTAGGCCATATTCTCACACTAAGGGGAAAATTCAACCAAACTAGGGTTATATTCTTAAGTTGACTTAATAAAAAGAGAAAAAGGAGTAAAAAGATAACTCAATGAAGAAATAGAAGCGCTGGAGGTTGATTTAGGGTTAACTCTAGGAGTTAACTTAACTCAACAGGGAAATAGAAGAAAAGTATAAAGAGAAGGCTAGGGCGCACCTCTTATTCATTCTGAATTTTGGTATTTTGCTTGTTGATTCTCTTGAGCATACAGTTTTGAGGGTTTTGATATTACAAACCCTAGTGAGCAACTCCATGGTGACAGATTCCACTCACCTAGATCCAAACTTGGTCTTTGGGATGAAATACTCCACCCACACCATTCTACAACTATCATCTATCTAGAAGGACTAGCAGGGCCATACCAACTATGGTTTTCTTACAGGGGCACACCCATTGTTGAGGAAGAGTTCGATCCAGCCAAGGGAAGAAGCTTGAGAGTTTTAAAACACTATGGTTTTTCTTGCAAGACTTTGTTCATCAGTTTGAGGGATTCTTAGAGGATTTATCACGTCTCTATCATTTACTGTAGGTTGGGACGATTTCAGGGGTGAGGGTACGACTTGGTGATTCAGTATTTCTTATATCTAGAAAGCCATAGGCTAGATATGACCTTGAAACTTCTCTCAAATGCTCGTGGCTGCCCAATCTATCATCTAGGAGAGTTTCATATGATTCATACCTTGTATTCAATTGGGATGTACTATTGGCCATATTCAGGGTTTCAGGAGGGTCGTACCATCCTAGGGTTTCTACAGTTTGAGGAGGAATCTTTAGTGTTTGAGCTTCATACTTTAGGAGGAGGCTTCCCTTGCCTTGATCTATCATTAGGGAGAGTTTGGAAGCATCAAGAGGTCTATATATTTAGGAGGTCTGAACCCTTGGTGTCCTTGCCTTCAACAAGCCGTACTAGCAATCCTCAGGGCCATACCAGTTGCTTGAGGGGAGGCTGAAACCCTAGTCTTGCAGTTGAGCGTTCATCTTCTATTGGCAGCCTTTGGGAGGCTTGATTGGTATATATGGGAGCATTTTGTATACAAATACATTATTTTCTTGAAGCCATCTACTTCAAATGTTCTTCTCTATTGTATTAGGTGCTTACTTTCTTATAATAAAGTTCTGCTATTTGCTTGTGGTTCCTATCTTGTGTGATATTGATGATCTTCATATGATTACAAAGTTTCTTGTATAAATCCATGGCTGAATAACTAAATAAACCCTAAGGCCTAAATATTCATGGCCAACCTACATACATGAAAAATAATAATCAAATCATTGGTTAGTTAGTGATTCCAAGCAAAAAAATGGCTTGGGATCATTACAGTGGTATCAGATCTTTGATCCTCCACACCTGTGAGGATTAGCACATGTTGAGGTACATTTTATTGTTGTTATGGGAAGAAGGAAGAAACCAAATAGTAAAAAAAAGGCCAAAATGGAGGGTTTAGGATATGACCGTGAACCACAGGGCTTGGCTTTCTTGGCAATCGAATTTAACAAATTCCAACAAACCTTGAACCTCACAGAATGCAACTTGGTGCACCATTTATAGGAAAACCAGAAGACAAATCAAAGGGTGCAGGCTAAAATCACTGAGACCTTGAAAAATATAGATGGGAACCTAAGGAATATTGATGAGATCCAAACCCGGATAATTGATCTATTGATGCAGATGACTCATTAGGGGAAAGACCCTGAAACATATGGAAACAAAGTGGCTGGTGGATCTGGTGGATTTGGTGGATCCCATGGTGAAAATAGATATAATCTGGAAAAAAATCCCAGATCCAAGGGAAGCTATGGAGGAGGTACGTCATATGGAAAAATGGGTAGCAGGGATAACCCTAGACCATACTTTCCCACATTCACAGATGAATAGGTAGAACATGAACAGGTAGATGACTTTGTTGAGAATATGACACAATGTAATAAGGAGTACTATGGCTTGGACATGTTGATTCAGAGGCAGATGTCCTTGGATCAATACTGCCAACTCAAGTTCAAAAACAAGCCTAGGACGAGCCATAGGAGAAACTATGAGTTTGAATGAAGAGTAGGGAAGATGGAAATCCCATATTTTGATGGAATGACCAAGATGACAACACAGGCATGGGTGCAAAAATTGGATACATATCTGCAGATTAATCCCATGAGGGAGATGGAAGCCATCAAGTTTTCCACTATGTACTTGGATGGCAAGGCTCATGATTAGTGGTATCATAGACTTGCCACCCTAGGCCACAATCAGATAGTGTCCTACACTAAATTCACCCAGAGGATCATTGATAAATTTGATAAAGGAGATCCTGAGCTACACTTCTGGGAACTCACACAACTCAAGAAAATAGGTACGACTAAGGCATACATTGAATACTTTTAGAGGTTGGTAGTGATGGTGCATGATATATCACCAATCAGAATCATGATGTTCTTCAATGAAGGGTTGATGGAACCCTTAAAGGGTTGGGTAAAGGATTTTAAGCCTACCAACCTACAGGATGCGATTTGGAGGACGAGGGACCTAAGACCAGCTGCTAGGCTGAAATTTATACCTAGACCACCCCTTAACATTGAAGGAAGAGATCAAATACCTCCAATGAATCAAGGAGGATGTGACCTAAGGAGGTTTGTTAGAGGTCATGGAAGAATGGATGACAACACTAGGAGGGAACTTAGAAGGAATAAAATCTTCTTCACATGCAAAGAACCATGGAACCCATCACACAAGTGCATGGGTCGTGGTCAGGTGCACTACATAGAAGTGACCTCAGACAACGAGGAGGAGGAATATTGTGGCCAAATATAGAACATAGAGGCCAAAACCATAGAGATAGCAGAAGAGGAGGTCCCTGAACAAAATAGTACGGCTGAAGGTAATGCCACCTTAGCATCTATCAGTGGGGTGCCCAAATTTAACACTTTCAGGATGAGAGGAGTCTTCCAGGGGTAGGAAGTATTAGTATTGATTGATGGGGGAACATCTCACAACTTCATTTACTCATCGTTTTTGAAGAGAAGGCATATACCTGTAGTGGAATTTGAAGGGTTTAAGGTGGAGGTGGCAGGTGGAAGCACTATGCCTTGTGACAGATACATTCCAGGTATGAAGGTTACATTGGGTAGGCATGAGTTGGTAGAGGATGTCTATGTGATGGATCTTCTAGACACTAACAAAATCCTTGGAGTTCAATGGTTCAACACATTAGGACCTATCACCACCAACTACAAGACCATGGAGATGTATTTTACAGAGGAGGGTGGATGAAAGATAGTGCTCTGGGGCATGATAGACAATTCTTCCAAGACAGTTATAGCTAAGAGGATGGAGGCCATCTTTAGGAGAGAAGAGATCGTGTATGAAACTGAGTGTAGGAATTCAACATGTGTGGATGAGAAGGGTAAGGTTCACTACATTCCATAAATCCAAGATATCATTGACAAACACAACAAGGTGTTTGGGCCGATACCTCCTAGAGTGCCACTAGATAGGGGGTTTGAGCATATCATTGAGCTAGAAATGGGAGATAAACTAGTCATCACCACATCATACAGGCATCTAAAGAAGTATAAGGATGAGATAGAGAAATCCATCAAAAAACTTTTGGACATGGGGCACATCAGGAAAATCTCTAGTCCCTTTTCTTCCCCAATAGTGATGGTCAAGAAAAAACATGGAACTATGCAGATGTGCATTGACTTCCAGGATTTGAATAAAAAGATAATAAAAAATAGGAACCCTATACCTAGGATTGATGAGTTGCTGGATGAATTGCATGGAGCTTTCTATTTCACAAAGATTGACCTACGTTCTAGCTACCATCAGATCAAGATGAGGGAGGTAGACATCTCAAAACCAACCTTCAGGTGTCATTACAACCATTATGAGTTCTTGGTGATACCCTTTGGGTTAACCAATGCCCCAGCCACGTTCCAATATTTCATGAACCATGTGTTCAACAAACAACCGAGGAAACACTTGTTAGTATTTTTTGATGACTTGCTCATTTACAACAAGACGTGGAAGGAACAACTTCATCATGTGGATCAAATTTTGTCTATCATGGAGGAACAGTCACTGTACGCTAAGGAGTCCAAATGTGAGTTTGGAATGATAGAGGTACTTTACTTGGGACACATCATTGGAGAAAATGGGGCATAGGTGCATCAGGAGAAATTAAAAGACATTATGGAGTGGCCTACTCCTAAAACACTCACAGAGCTGAGGGGGTTTCTAGACATGTGCACGTATTAGAGGAATTTTTTCAAGGGGTTTTCCCAGTTGTGTGCACCCTTGACCGATTTGACTAAGAAGGCATCCTTCAGATGGGGTGAAGAAGCTCAAAATATGATGGATAATATGAAAACGGTAATGAGCACATGTCTAATCCTATCCCTTCCAGATTTCAGCCTGCCTTTTACATTGGAGTGTGATGCTTCAGGAGAAGGTATAGGGGGCATACTGATGAAAAATAGGCACCCTTTTTCCTATGAGAGTTGGAAATTTAGGGGTCCTGAGATACTCTAAAGAATTTATGACAAAGAAATGTTGGCTATCATGCACAGACTAGTCAAATTTCAACAATATCTGGTAGGTGAAACCTGAAAATCTCCTTGAAAAATAGTTCAGCCACCATGCAAACAATATGTAATCAACCTATACCATAAACAAGTGCAAACAAGCATGTATCAAGTATTTACCGATCATTTTTCAAGTAATCATCAACTATGACTCATCAATATGTACCAACATCATGAACTATACACCTCATGTATGTGCAAACTCATCAACTACTTGTCTTAACCATGTACCCAAATTGTACCTCAACCAAAAGCCCTCATCAATTTCATCATCCAAATATGATTTGTAACTCTATAATATACCTTGTGTATTTGATCACATACCTTCAAACCTTCCTTAACTTTAACAACAAGAGACTAGCATTTTCATCAAACGTTTCTTTAGTCTCACAAGACTAGTTTTGGATTAGTTAACAAACCTAACTTGAAATAATCATAACTTTGTACCTATAATGAATAAATATTTGAAACTGATACACAATTTTCTTCTGTGTGTTTTATGCAATTCCTCCAGGTTTCACTACTTGGAACCTCTCATAAAAGGAGCTATGGATAAAATGGCACACCTTGTTGAATTCTCTCTTATTCTAGAGAGAGACCTTGTAGAGCGTTCCCCACATGGAATATTTTTTGAATGGATATGAAAATGTTACAAAACATACTACCAAATGTACTCTAATGAAAACATTTGGTCTTACTGAATTTGGATCTATTATGAAGAAGTTATGGCATTTTTACCCAAAACACTTGTTTTTGACTAGTTTCAGGACTAGCCACAAACCCTATTTTCCACGGAGTGTAACTCCAAAAATATAACGGCCCAAAATATTAAATTTTTTCCATGGATAATTGTATATGTTTCTTAATGACATAGAAATTTCATGGTATGAATCATTCTAGAAAAAAATTTATTTCAAAAATGGTGAGATGACCTGAAAAAAAATACCTTAGAAAGCATCATCAAAAGAATTTATCCTTCCTTGAATTCCGTCCTTTTTTTATTCACTTTCCTCAGAAATTAGTCTCAGATATCCTTTGCTTACCTCAGACACCTATAGGTATTCAATATTCTCAAGTGTGTCTAAAATGAGAGAGCCTTGCCTCTTATTTATACTGTCCAAGTAGCTCCCTTAAAAACATCTTCTTGGTCACTTTGCCCACTTTCCTTATTTTAGGGTCAACCCACTTCTAATTTCTCCATTAAATTTATTTTGTATTCAGTTTGAATTATAGTACACTCATCACTTCACTTGATTATTTACCTTTTAAAAACTCTTAAACCACTTTGACTACTTTGACCTTTTGGGGCTTCTAGATGACATAAGAGGGTCCTCCAACTTCGTAAGGCCATAAATTTCAAACCGTGAGGAGTTATGTGACGTTCCACATACCACCAGAAATGGAATGGCATGTACTATCCATATAGAATAGTATTACCTAAAAATATATGAAAACTCATACCGTTATCCATCAAAACAACTTGGGTCCATTACCCAAACCTGGGTTCTCCAACTTCTCATGGCCATAACTCTCTAACCATGAGGAGTTATGTGACGTTCCACATACCACCAGAAATGGAATGGAAAACAATATCCATATAGGATAGTTTCATTGACAAATTCACTATCCTTCATCTCATTATTCCACAATTAATCATGGGTTCTCTCACTCTGCAAAGCGTCTTCCCATGAGGGATTTTACCATAAGGGGAGAACTTTGGAGTTCATCCATATTTACTTCTTACAAACCACGACAAGACAATAATGAGTCATATTTACATAAAAAAAACTTGGGTCCATTACCCAAACGTTTTTTCTACTGGGCTTTCTTCAAGGGTTGACATCAATAGCAACCAACATTAATCAACAATCGCCCCCTTTGGCATTGGTGGCAACACTCTGATGCAATACTGAAATCATATCACTCATGCTCCCCGTGGAACCATGCCTTTGTCATATACCTTTGTCCTCTGGATCTGATAAATCTCTCCCCCTTGTCATCAATGGAAAAGGTATCTTTCCATCCGAGGTTGCTCCCCTTGACTGAATTGTCCTCTTATGGTGCTTCCTCATGTAAATCTACGACATATAAGATAAGAATTAAAAAAGAATTCATTTTGGAGTAGAAATAACTCCAAGTATCTGGAGAAGATATTCAAAGGATTCCCGTGGAAGTAGTTTTGTGAAGATGTCTGCCACTTGTTCTTTTGTGCCCACATACTCAACTTTGATGTTCTTTTCTCCAACCTGCTCCCATAGAAAGTGATACTAAATTGGAATGTGCTTCGTATTAGAGTGCATCATCGGGTTCTTCAAGATACTGATGGTGCTTGTATTATCACAATAGATTGTAATGGGCTCATCATACTCAACCTGTATATCTGTCAGAGTTTGTTTCATCCAAAGAACCTGTGTACAACATGATGCTACTGCAATATACTCTACCTCAACTGTAGATAAAGATACTAATGATTGTTTCTTTCTTAGCCATGATACTAAACACTCACCCAAGTAGAATGCTTCTCCACTGGTGCGTCATCAGTCATCAATACAACCTTCCCAATCTGCATCTATGTAGGCAATAAATGATAGATCCTTTTCTTTTGGATACCATAATCCAAACTCTTCTATTCCTTTTAGATATGTGAAAATCCTCTTCATTTCTATCACATGTGACTTCTTTGGTGCTACTTGAAATCGTGCCACCTGTCCAATTGCCTGCATTACATATAGTCTGGATGATGTCACATACAGTAGGTTGCCAATCATTGAAATATATTGCCTCTAATCTGTAGACTTCGAATCATCATATTTTCTCAACTTGCAACTAGTTTGCATGGGAGTGATAACTGTTTTGCAATCTTCCATTCCAAACCTCTTTAGTATTTCTCTGATATACTTGGTTTGATAAATAATGATTCCTTGGCTGCTTTGACATATTTGAATTCCCAAAAATAAGGATAGTTCTCCAAGTAATGACATTTCAAATTCATTATGCATATCTTTTGCAAATTTATGGCTTAACCTCTCATCATCACTACCAAAAATAATATCAACATGAACTTCAATTAATAAAATATTACCTTCACTTACCTTGATGTAGAGGTTGTTGTCTGCACTTCCTTTTCTGAACCCTGCCTACTACAGATACTTATCCAGTCTAGAGTACCATGCTCTAGGATCTTGTTTTAGATCATACATGGCCTTCTTTAATTTACACACATAATCTGCGTTCTCTAACAAATCAAATCCTTCTGGTTGTTCAATCTAGAATTCTTCTTCAAGTTCCCCATTCAAAAAAGATGATTTTAGGTCCATATGGTATAGTTTAACATTTTTGGAGCATGCATAGTATAAAATCAACCGGATTGCTTCCATTATGGCAACTGGAGCAAATGTCTCTTCAAAGTCGATTCCTTCAATCTGTGCATATCCTTTACATACCAATCTAGATTTGTTCCTTGTAACTTGTCCATCTTCATTTAATTTATTCCCAAAAAACCATTTTGTGTCGATCACATTCTTATTCTTTGGTCTTGGAACCAGTTCGCAAGTGTCATTTTTCTCTATTTGATCCAATTCTACATTCAT
>JASDQU010100223.1:104415-115562 GCA_032191745.1 Picea mariana | reverse complement strand
TTACTGGCTTCTTCAAAATAGTTTGGTTCAATTGTAGATAAGAGTGCTAGGTGTGTTTGTTTTGGTGAATGGATTTTTCTTCTAGTCTCAACTCCTGCATCTTTGTTTCCAATAATTTGATCTGAAGGATGATTCTTTTGTACTTGTTTGCTAGGTGTCTTTGGATATACTTGTTGAACTTGCTCTTCTACTTCTGTCGGATTCTCTTCATCTTCATCTTTCTCTTATACTTCTTTTTCATCTTCTTCTTTGAAAAGTTGTTCCATTGATTTGTTTTCTTCTTTCTTTGATTCTGGTCTGCCAGTTTCATCAATTGTTACGTTGATGCTTTCCACAACTTTGTTCAATGTTATATTGTAACACTTGTATGCTTTCCTTGTAATTGAGTAACCAACAAGTATTCCTTTGTCCACATGAGAGTCAAACTTTCCCATTCTTCCATCTTCTCTTTTGATGTAACATTTGCTTCCAAAAACTCTGAAGTGCTTCACATTTGTTGGTCTTCCTTTTCATAGCTTGTAGGGAGTTTTATCAGTGTTCTTTCTGAGCATTACTCTTTTTTGAATGTGAACTGTTGTATGCACTACCTGTGTCCAAAATATATCTTTCAATTTGGAATCCATTAGCATTGTTCAAGCAATTTCTTGTATTGTCATGTTCTTTCTTTCAACAACTCCATTCTGTTGAGGTGTCCTAGCAATAGAGAATTGCCTTTTTATTCCATGACTGCTATAGTAGTCCATAAATTCCTTTGAAGTGAAATCTCCTCCATTATCATATCTCAAGCATTTAATTCTTGAATCCATCTCATTTTCAGCCATTTCCTTGTAGATCTTGAAGTTTTCAAAAGCTTCTGACTTGTTCTTGAGAAAACAAACTGCAGTCATTCTTGTATAATCATCAACTAATAACATAAAGTATTTTTCACCTTTTAAGCCCTTTGTTGTAGTTGGTCCAACTAGATCAGTGTGCACAATTTCTACTGGTCTTGTTGTTGAATATTCCTTTGATTTGAACTTAGTCTTTGTTTGCTTTCCTTGTTGACAATGCTTGGATAACGGGTTGGTTGGTTTCGTGTTCTGGGGCATTTCTCTGACTGCTTCTCTTTTGCTGACTTTGACAAGGTTATCAAAATGCATATGACCCATTCTTATGTGCCATAGCCAACTTTCATCTTCCTTTCCTAGACAACACTTTTAATTTCCAATTTCACTTAACACATATATGTTGTTTAAATTTCTTGTAGCTATACCGACTAATTTCCCTGAACTTTCTTTTCTTATCTCACACTTTTATGAATTGAAAGTAAGTTTATGACCTTGGTCACACATTTGACTCACTTAGAATATTATGTTTCATATCTTCCACCAGTAAAATATTTTGTGCCTTTTCATTCTTGTTCCCAATTCGGACGGTACCTTCTACAATGATTTTTGATGAATTATCATTTCCGAAGGAGACTGATCCATTTTTTTCTTTTCGTAATTTAATAAATTTTTATTTATCACCTGTCATGTGTTTTGAACATCCACTGTCAACATACCAACCCTATTTCTTCTTCTTATCTTGTAGAGTGACTATGCATTCATCATTGTTATACTAATCTTGCTTTCTTATCCATGTCATTTTTTGAGGTTCTTGTCTTTGACTGTTGTTATTCTGTTGAGGTTCTTTAGGAGGGACAGTCATTCTGCAATCCTTGGCCATGTGTCCAAAATTGTTACATTTGTAACATTCCACTTTAGTGCTCAAAGGTTCAAACCTGTTGTAACTTCTTTTTTGTGTTTCACTAGGTCTTCGTGAATAATCCCTTTATGTATAACTCTCAAAGTTGTTACTATTCCTATTGTTAGCTCTGCAATTCATAGCTTTATGTCCAAAATTATTACATACATAACATCAGCCAAAAAATATATTTTAATATCTGGGAGTTGAAGATCTTCTAAAAGGAGGTGCTTTTATGAATCCTTCTTCTTCTTGAGGCCTATTTGTCTGTTGTTGATTTTGAGGTATGAATCTCGTTGGTGGAGGAGTGTCGCGATAATCTTCCTTGTATATCTTCCTATCCTCTTTGATTGTTTCTGCATAGCTCTTTGGATTTGTTTCTTTCTCTATTGTTTCGTAGCTTGATCCCTTTTCTGTCTGATTATATCCAAGTCTGAACTTGTCAAGATGACATTTTTTACTTCTGATAATGTCATCAAAAACTTTTGAGCTATTCTGCATATTTTTCTTTTGAATATCCTTTCTTAGTGTGACAACCTCTACTTCCAATTTTCCAATTATCTTGTCCTTTTCTTCTAGTTGTTCTTTGAGTGCTTATTCAATTCTTTTATCTTCTTCTATTTGAACCTTCATTTTTGTGATCATTTGTTCTAGTTCTCGAGTGCCCTTTTTCTTGTCTAGTTTTGCTTGTAGTTTCTTGTTTTTCTTGTTTTCTCTTCTAATAACTTCTATGGCACACATTAATTCTTTTCAATAGTCAACTTCTGCCTCTTCAATTTCTTCTTCGACTTCTTCACATTCTTCTTTGGCTTCTTCATATTCTTCTTCAGAGTCTTCTTTGTCAAAGTCTTTTACTGCCATGAATAGAACTCTTTCTGTCTCATTGTTATTGACTTCATTTTCATGTGATGATGAGATGTCTTCTTTGGTGTATAAGATTTTCTTGAAAATTTTATTTGTAGTTCTTTTTCCTTTATATGTGTGTTTTCCTTTTGAGTAACCTTCATCATTTCTCTTTTTCTTATGAGGACATTTGTTAGCAAAATGACCAATACCATCACAATTAAAAAAAATTAAAGGGAGCTTACCTCTATACCTACTGTTGGCTCCCTTGTTCAGTTTTTTGNCTACTTCCAATTTTCCAATTATCTTGTCCTTTTCTTCTAGTTGTTCTTTGAGTGCTTATTCAATTCTTTTATCTTCTTCTATTTGAACCTTCATTTTTGTGATCATTTGTTCTAGTTCTTGAGTGCCCTTTTTCTTGTCTAGTTTTGCTTGTAGTTTCTTGTTTTTCTTCTTTTCTCTTCTAATAACTTCTATGGCACACATTAATTCTTCTCAATAGTCAACTTCTGCCTCTTCAATTTCTTCTTCGACTTCTTCAAATTCTTCTTTGGCTTCTTCATATTCTTCTTCAGAGTCTTCTTTGTTAGAGTCTTTTACTGCCATGAATAGAACTCTTCCTGTCTCATTGTCACTGAATTCATTTTCATGTGATGATGAGATGTCTTCTTTGGTGTATAAGATTTTCTTGAAAAATTTATTTGTAGTTCTTTTTTCTTTATATGTGTGTTTTCCTTTTGAGTAACCTTCATCATTTCTCTTTCTCTTATGAGGACATTTGTTAGCAAAATGACCAATACCATCACAATTAAAAAAAATTAAAAGGAGCTTACCTCTATACCTATTGTTGGTTCCCTTGTTCAGCCTTTTGACGAAATTGGCCACTTCTTCATCATCTTTTGAGGCGTCACTGTTGTTTCCATATTCTTCTTGTTCCTTTTTCTTTTGCTTTGATCTTTTGGATGCCTTGAAGGCTGCTTCTTTTACATCTCGATTTTCCTTCTCAGTTCTCATTTCATATGTTGTGAAGATTCCATGCAGTTCATCCATGCTTATTGAGTCCAGATCCGATCTTTCTTCTAGTGCTGATATCTTAGGGTTGAATCTCATAGAAAGAGATCTTAGTATCTTTTGAACAATTACAAATTCTTCAATTTCTTCTCCCAATCCTATGATTTCATTCATTGTTTCATCGAATCGTAAGAAGTAGGTTGTGATATCTTCATCTTCCTTCATTTTTAGTTGTTTGAATTGACCTCTGTAAGTCTGAAGCTTTGCTGCTTTGACTTTTGTATCTCCTTCATAAATATTTTGAAGCTTGTCCCAAATCTGTTTAGCGGATTTACAGTGTGCAACTTTGGTGAATACCATATCAATGAGACCATTCAAAAGTGCATTTGTGGCTTTGGAATTATTCTCACCAAGTTTTGCTGTTTTTTTATTTTTTGGTGGAAGTGTTGGTGTTGTTTATCCATCTACAATTGATTGACAAACTTGAAATCCTCGTGCCTGTATATATGTCCTCATCCCTATGCTCCAAAAATCATACTTCTATCTATCAAACTGTGGTATTCCATTTTTATATGATTTGGTACTCTCCATGATCTACCTTTTAGTGGTTAAACTGATTTCTGAAGGAACCTGCTCTGATACCAATTGTTGGATTACTGAGAGGGGGGGTGAATCAATAATAGTGAAATTATAATCCTTTTTATCCAAATTGATCCAAGTGTTATATCAAAGTAGTATTATTATCCAATAATGAGAAATAAGAAAAGAACAATCACACACATACATAGTACACCAGTGCTTTATGTGGAAACCCAAATCGGGAGAAAACCATAGAATGTTTTTTCTTATATGTCTTGAAAAATTACATTCATTGGAAGCACCAACTTCCTTTGTTTTCCAGCTGCAACTGGAAGGAGTCTCCAACCCCCTAGAATCTCAATATACAACCCGAGCGAAGCTCCAACTTCCCAATTCTCTGGCTACAACCAGAAGGATGCTACAACCCCCTATGTTCTCCTGTTATAACTAAAAGGTGGCTACAACCACCTGTCCTTGCCCTGTCCTGCCACCCTGAAGTAGAAGTAGAATTATGGAACCACTGTCAACCTGTCACTATGATATATACCACTGTAAACCTATACCAATAAATCTAAACCATGTATCAACCATGCATCAACTTGTACCTCAACCTGTAATCAACCTATACCATAAACAAGTACATCAACCATGCACCAACGTGTACCAAATAACCTGTAATCAACCTGTACCATAAACAAGTGCATCCAACCATGTACCAAGTATGTGCCAATCATGTTTCAACTACTCATCAAATATGAATCATCAATATGTACCAACATCATCAAATATACACCTCATGTATGTGCCAACTCATCAACTACTTGTCTCAACCATGTACTCAACATGTACCTCAACCAAAATCCCTCATCAATTGAATCATCCAAATGTGATTTGTAGCTCTGTAATATACCTAGTGTATATGATCACATTTTTGCAAACCTTCCTTAACTTTAACAACAAGAGACTAGCATTTTCATCGAACTTTTCTTTAGTCTCACATGCCTAGTTTTGGATTAGTCAACAACCCTAACTTGAAGTAATCATAACTTTGTACTTGTAATGTATAAATATATGAAAGTGATATATAATGTTAGTCAGTGTGTTTTATGCAATTCCTCCAAGTGTCACTACTTGGAACCTCTCATAAAAGGATTTATAGAAAAAATGGCATACCTTGCTGAATTCTGCCTTTCTCTAGAGAGTGACCTTGTAAAGCGTGCCCCGCATAGAATATTTGTTTAAATGATATGAAAATATTACAAAACATATTATATAATGTACCCTAACCAACAACATTTTTTTCACTGATGTTGGATCTGTTATGAAGAAGTTATGACGTTTTTACCCGAAACACCTGTTTTTGACTAGTTTCAGGACTAGCCACAAACCCTATATTCCACGGAATGTAACTCCAAAAATACAACGAACCACAAGCTGAATTTGTTACCACAGATACATGGATATGTTTTCTCAATGGAATAGCAATTTTTCAGTCTGAATCATTATAGAAAAAAAAATTATAGCGAAAATGGTGAGATGACCTATAAATAACATACCTTAGAAAGCACCATCAAAAGAATTTATCCTTCCTTGCATTTTGGCCTCCTTTTCTTCACCTTTCCTCATAATTTTGGCTTATATTCCCCTTGGTTACCTCAGACACATATAGATATTCAATATGCTCAAGTTTTATTAAAATTAGAGAGCCTTGCCTCTTATTTATACTCTCCAAGTAGCTTCCTTAAAAACATCTTCTAGGTCACTTGTACCCACTTTCCTTATTTTAGGGTTAACCCACTTCTAATTTCTCCATTAAATTTATTATTTAAATAATTTATTTTTTATTCACTTTGAATTCTAGTACACTCATCACTTCAATTTATTATTTACTTTTTAAAATCCCTTAAACCACTTTGACTACTTTGACCTTTTGGGGCTTCTAGATGACATGTGAGGGTCCTCCAACTTTGTAAGTCCATAACTCTCAAACCGTGAGGAGTTATGTGACGTTACACATACCACCATAAATGGAATGACATGTACTATCCATATATAATAGTATTGTCTTAAAATATATCATAATTCATACTGTTACCCATCAAACAAACTTGGGTCCATTACCCAAACTCGGGGTCTCCAACTTCTCATGGCCATAACTCTCTAACCGTGAGGAGTTATGTGACGTTATACAAACCACCGGAAATGACATGAAAAGAACTATACATATATGATAGTTTCCCTGAAAAATTCAATGTCCTTTATCTCATTATTCCACAATTAAGAATGGGTTCTCTTACTCCGCAAAGCGTCTTCTTGTGAGGGATTTCACCATAAGAGGACCACTTTGGAGTTCATCCATATTTAATTCTTATCAACCATGACAAGACAATAACGAGTCATCTTTACATCGAACAATATTGGGTCCATTACCCAAACCTTTGTGTTGCGAGTCTTTCTTCAAGGGTTGACATCAATGACAACCAACCTTAATCAACAAAGATTCCATGTAGTTCATCCATGCTTATTGAGTTCAGATCCAATATTTCTTCTAGTGTTAATATCTTAGGGTTGAATCTCATAGAAATAGATCTTAGTAACTTTTGAAAAATAAAAGATTCTTCGATTTCTTCTCCCAGCCCTATGATTGCATTCACTGTTTCATCAACTCTTAAGAAGTGGGCTGCAATATTCTCATATTCCTTCATTTTTAGTTGTTCAAACTAACCTCTGTAAGTTTGAAGCTTTGCTGCTTTGAATTTTGTATCTCCTTCATAAATATTTCGAAGCTTGTCCGAAATCTCTTTGGCAGATTTAAAATGTGCAACTTTGGTGAATATTGTTTCACTGAGACCATTCAAAAGTGCATTTGTAGCCTTGGAATTATTTTGACCAATTTTCACTTCTTTGTCATTTGTTGGTGGAACTAATGGTACTGTGTATCCATCTACAATTGATTGCCAAATTTCAAACCCATGTGCTTGTATATATGTCTTCATCCTTATGCTCCAAAAAGCATACTTTTGTCCATAAAAGTGTGGTATTCCAATTTTTTATGAGTTGGTACTCTCCATGATCTACCTTTCAGTGGTTAAACTGATTTCTGAAGGAACCTTATCTGATACCAATTGTTGGATTACAGAGAGGGGGGGTGAATTAGTAATGGTGTTATTATAATCTTTTTTCTTCAAATAATCCAAGTGTTATATCAATGTAGAATTATTATCCAATAATGAGCAATACAAAATGAAAAATCACACACATACACAGTACACAAGTGTTTTACATGGAAACCCAAATAGAGAGAAAACCACAAAATGCTTTATCTTATATGTCTTGAAGAATTAAATTCATTGGAAGCACCAACTTCCTTTGTTTTCCAACTACAACTGAAAGGAGGTTCCAACCCCCTTGGTTTTTAGGATACAATCTGAGGGAATCTCCAACTCTGCAATTTTTTGGCTACAACCGCCTATGTTCTTCGTCTACAACCGAAAGGTGGCTACAACCACCTGTTCTTTCCTCATCCAACTACCCTGAAGTAGAAGTAGAATGGTGGAACCACTGTCACAGTATCACTGTGAGATATACCATGGTAAACATGTACCAATAAAACTGAACCATGCTATAACAACCCTCCTCCATTACGACGACAACCTCTTATAACAAGTGCATTTTTTTTTTTGTGTGTGTGCGCTTGTGTACAAGGATAATAAATACATTCGACTTTGAATCGCAATACGGCGACGTACAAGACGCATACCACAATGAACACAACATGACGACCTAAGACGCACATCGAGTATTTGCATGCAATGAATGACAATCAATCAACAAATAAATAAGACTGACTACCGGCCCGTCCTACCTTGCAATGGTTAGGACCTCCAAGACACATAAGGAACGCTCAAGCCAGGTTCCCATCGATTTTAACCATTTAAGGTCTCAGGGTTGGTGACTGTTCTGAGGAACATGGAGGTGTCTACATCCCACCCCAAAGTACAAGTCCAAGCCGACAAGATAAAAGTCAACATCAAGATCATCCATGACACTTCACTCTGCAATAATCAATATTTAAAGTTGGCCCCTTTAATGTATTTGCATAAGGTCGACATTGAACACTTTATTACACCCATAATGAAATCTATGTTATTATATAAGGTCGCACATTAAAAACTCTTACACTCTGAAGGGTTGCAATAAAATTTTGATGATGTAAGAATTAAATAATCGACTGCCATACAACACATCGACATTCCCTTGCGTGCAAGAAGTAAATCTAAACCTAAAGTAATGTGTCATGCAAAACCTTAATTTCCATGTGAGAAAGAAATAAGTAGGTTCAAGCCATCCTCCAAGAAGGAACCAGATAAAAACAATATTATCTAAACCATCAATTACCACGTAAATCCAAATGCGCGAGAACCCTAAATCTATGAATGTCATTCACAACATACAACTACTTACGCAAGAGGAGAGAATTAAACCATCAACACTGCATCCACATTGTTATAGGATGCAAGAGATTCTAATGCCTTTCCATCTCTTTTACAAGGGCAAGCTTATAAGAATCAACATAAAAAGTGAGGGAAACTTAATAACATCATTGTACAAGCTAAGAAAATTATCCACAACATAAGGTCATCCATTTTTCAACTGTAAGTACTATTTCATAAACCTTCCTCGTCATCTCTAATTTAAATGATAATAAAAGTCATCCCTTTTCCCACTACTTTTATAATTAGTAACTGAAAATAAAATCAATAATTGCATTTGTTTCGTCTCTAAATTTAATATTGACCAAAAAGGCATTTCTTTTCCAACTAAACATACTATTTCATAACTTCCCTCTTCATCTCTTAATAAAATAATAATAAAATCCATTCCTTTTTCCACTACTTTGATAATTAGTAACTGAAAACAAAACCAGTATTTGCATTCCTTTCACCACGAAATATTAATAAAAAGGCATTTTATTACCTTAAACATAATAATCATAAAAATCTTAAACCATGCATGAGATCAATCACGTAATCATAAAATATAAACCATTCATTACCATATAAGGCTATCTACATGCCAATTTTATAATACTCTTATGCCTCATCCCTTCTGAATATTAAAAGAAATATATCCTGTAATGGTTTAGGTGCATTTCGACCCACCTATGACATGCCAGAATAAAAGGTTCGACATAAAAGATAATGTAGCCTAATTTAAACAAAAAAAAGGGGCATTTGATTTAATAAACTAAATCTAAACTACTGCAATGCCCATCAGTCAAATCAACTCTTAACTAAAAACTCTGTCATTCCATCTACCCATAAATCTACCGCCCTTCATGCTGTCACATTGTCCAAAAATCATTTTATTGTTGTGAAAATAATGAGGTTACTACCATGTGCAGGGAGGGAGGATTACAACAAGGTGGTAAAAATGTTGAAGGGATGCCCATCAAACATAGGGAAGGGGCGAGCTTGCTAAAATGGGGTTGTCATAATGAATGAAGGGCGAAGTCCCTGGCTATGAACAAGAGAGTAGCACACATGTTGAATTTTCCCTCAATCACATATGGCTCAGGGTCGATTTCTCTGTCAAATGATGAGGAAGTTGAGTTTAAAAGGCCATTACCCAACAAGCATATAGAAATGAAGTTGCCAGAAACCCAATTTCATTGACAAATTAACCAAAACAAAATTTCCAGAACTAATTCACAGTAACCATTCACAAAACGAAATTGTCGACAAAGTTTTTCAGAATCACAATTACAAGGAAAATTGCCAGAACAGATTTATAGTATCAAATTACAAACAAAATTGCCGAAAGGAGTTTTTCAATAACATAGTTACAAGGCAAATTGCCAGAACAAATTTACAGTATCAATTTACAAACGAAATTGCCAAAAGGAGTTTTTCAGTAGCACATTGACAAAATGAGTGTGCCAGAAACAAGTTTTTCAGGGTGACTTTACACAATGAGTTTGTCGTTCAGGGGATGGAAATGAAATGATAAATACTAGACTAGAGTTTACTCAAATTTATGCAGTAAATTTTTTACAACAATGATAAATACACAAAATTTCATCGGAGTAAGTAAATAAATAAAAACCATTCAATCCAATGAGATCCAACACCAAATGAAGTGAAATATTATTCCATCTATATTACCTAATACACATGCAGATCTAATCATAAATCCTAATGCATTCTACTCTAAAAATGAAAGAGCCTACTGTTGCCTGATCTCCCGCTTCGAATGACGTCTGTGCGCTCAGTGCCGCTCTAGCTCGTCGACCGTCGAGACCTCACCGGTACCTCCCAGCCAATGCTAGGGGTACACTACTTCCCCCTTAGCCCCTCCATCCACAAAGGGGCCACACACTATCTAGAGGATACGTTTAGCTCACAGCTCGCCTCGCAAGGCCGAGCTACCACTCCTCTCCGAGCTGGGAAATCCCAACTCCCACAAGTAAACCAGTCAGGTCACTAATCTGGCAGTGTAACGTTACGCTAATAGCCGATCCCCTTCTTCCTTCTCCTCTCTCTCTTTTATAGAGTTTCCAACTTCCTTTCTTTCCCTAAAACTCATTTAATTAAAGTTTTAATAAAAATTTCCTAAAACTTCTCCTTCGCACAAGTGTCATCCATCCCCACGTTTCTCCATTAATTATTTTATTTAATTTATTAACTGTCTTATTTCCCTCACCCACATAGAGTTACTCCTAAAATTACTCCTAGTGTTTAAGGATAAATTCGTGAGTGCGGACACAGACCAATCTCCCCAGAGCCACCTAGATCTGGAACAAAACGTGACAGAATACTACTCTTTCCCTAGACCTAAAGTATTGAACGGACAAGAGAATAAGGATGATGTACTTACTTTATGAAATCTCTCCTTATCTCTGTTGATCCTCGCTCTACTATGATGCTCTTGCGTCGTCCAATCACAACAACACAAACCAATCACAGCAAAGACATTAATATATTCAAAAC
>JASDQU010100223.1:11433-73679 GCA_032191745.1 Picea mariana | reverse complement strand
CATTTGATGAAAACACAACTTTGTTTCTGGTCCTAAAAAGGACTTCTCAATTAAGGGCAGCACCGAAATAGTTCCTAACAAAACCAAAAATGAGGGTCTTAGTAGAAACCATCAACCTTTGCTAATAGGTCGATCCTTCTATTTATAACATACTATTAACCAAAAATAACTAGTAAAGTGCAACTAAGTAAAACAAAATCGCCACATGGGGCTCTCTTCTAACAATTTTCTAAGAGTCATCTCAAGATATCACTTAATTGGGTGACTCTTCTCGTACTTTGACCACTTGATGAATAAATCCTCGCATGTTTTGGCATACGTGAATCTATGTTGTTCAATTGGGGCCGAGTAAAATTATCTTATATCCACTTCTTGCGCATGATACTTGACTATATTGGTACTTAACTGTTGCAACACAACCCGAGCTTTGATCATGTGCTCCATAAACTGTCGCACTTGTCCTAGCGCGGTGTCTGTCACCTTTGCTATTTCTTCGACCCATGATGATTCCTTCTCAGCATGTAACTTGACTATGTCACGCAAGTCGACAAAGTCATCAGGTGTGCCAAACTCTAGGAGTTCAATGTCTTTCATTACTCGATTGATATTGAACCAATTTTTCTCACACTTGATCCATTTTTCTTGAATTTCCCGGTGGGGTTCTTGGGACATTTTAATCCAATACTTGGTTGATTTCCTTATGTGGTTGACGCTGCTTTCCATTAGCACCCAAATGTCATTCTCTTCGGTGTCTTGGCCCTTCTACACTATGTTGGTAGATTCAATTATGTTTGTGGCTTGTTTCACTTTCTCATACCACCTATCCATATATTTGCACGTCGCAAGATCCATGAGGGTGTATTCCTAAAGCTCAACTATCCTTGTAGTGAATAGGTGTTGTTTATCTGTAAAATTGTCATAGGACTTCTTGAATTCACTCCTTAGGTACACCGCACCTTATGTGGTGTCCTGGTAGTATTTTTCCAAGTGATGCAAATGTTCTAATTCTTTTAGAGCAACAACTGACTCCTCTTCATCTCCTTTAGCACTGTCTAGGGTGGAATCCATGATCACCATCCCTACACCGATGAGTTCATATGTCCTAGCATGCTCGGTGTTGATAAGGTTTTCCTCTGTGGTGATGAGGATAGAGAGATCTAAAGTAATCCTCCTCTTTTTGGTGGTTCTTTGGATGATAGCTTTCATTTTCTGATCATAAGCTATAGCATGTATGTCAACTACTTCTTCCATAGGTTAGGGAATCTATTTATCCCCCCATGTGAGTGTATTTCCTAGAATGGAGATGGTATATACTTGTTCGGGGCTGGGTTCTCAAACTTCCTCCTTATGTTCTGAAGGCTCGGCCTTTGTTTGTCTCTCATCAGGGGTTTGAGTACCAATTAAAAATGAGGCATTGAGGGTATTCTCTATACTTACTTGATCATCGGTCATTGGAACATCGATTCCCTGCTGCAAAACTTCTTAATTTTGTTCGCCCTACTTCTGCCCTTCTTTCAGACTGTCTACTTGTGTTTTTGGTGCATTGGGAAGCTCATTGTCTAATAAACTCTTGACTTCTTGTTTGGTCTGTGGGAGCCCTTGAATTTGAGAATCGAGAACCTTTAAACATGTCTTCTTTGGATCTTTTCCCTCTTCAATACGCACAGGGGTCATAAGGTATACCTTCGAGATTTCATCATCATCATATATTTTTATCAGCTCGCTTAAGGGGTTTGATGGACTTGTCCTGCCTGATGTTCAAACTATATCTAGTTGAGATGAAACACCTGTCATTGATTCAGTGCTGTAAAATCATGGTCATATAACCCAGTAATTTCATCAAGGTATATGAATTCAGGGCCTCTTTGGCCCATCTGGCTTCTATCTTGATTGTCTTCAGGGATCCTTGTCATGTTTATGAGGTCTAGAGCACCTTCCAGCTAATCAATTATCTACTACACATTTTATAACATGAGTAAGCCCCTCTCTCACACGTTTTGAGCCATGGGGAGGCCTCTACCTTGGATTATGGCTACCCAGAAAATTTCTACTTCTTTGACCACTACCTAGGGAACTGCTGCTTCTGCTACTAGCATATATTCTCTGGCTCTGAGGTATTCTTGACCTGATTGTTCTATGGTCATTGTTTATTCATCCAAACTCATGGCTCTAAAATTGGTCATTTTGGGATCAGCCATCCGTGCCACCATCGCATCCCAGTCCTAGGCATTTTATATGAAGATTTCATCTTCAAATTTGTTGTGGGTATATGGCCAGTAGGATGACACTTGAGAGGCATGCTTTAGGACTAGACCCTTTGGGTCATTCTTGCAGAACTTACTGGTCTGGAATCAAAATTCTAATTGGTTCAACCCTTCCTACTTGGCTTGGGTAGTGTCTTTCACTGGGTAGAAGCCAACATGAAATCCATATGGTATAAACACCTGCTTCTTATCTTTGCCTAGGGTAGTGTTGTAACCTTGCAGGATGGTCTGGTAGTAGATATCTCCCACCACAAACCAATAAGGGAAATGGGATGGTAGGATATGAGGTGCTCCAGTGGCCCCAAATACCCTAATGTAGGTATCAATTTTATCCAGATACTAGTGGATGACCTTGGAGATAAACTTTTTGGCTGCAACCAATAGTCTCAGACACTCTTTCTTGAAAAGAATAAAGTAAATTCATGCGATGAATTCATCACAGATAAGGGAGTAGGATTTTTTGTACATGTTCTCCCATAAGATGCTAAAATATACATGGACCGAAAGCTCTACAATGTGCCAGCGTAAGTTCATGTCGGTGAAGACGTTTCTGGTGCACATGACATCCAACAAGTATGATGCCATGTAAAAGGCTGGAGTGTCCCCTTCTTTTGGTGTCTGAGCCTGTTTTATGCAGATGCTCAATGGCTTGGAAATGATGACTCCCTAATTAAAGCCACTCCTAGAGATAGCTACTGGGTATGCTAGAGGCATTCATGCCTCCGAAAACTTGGAGAAATATTTCTCCCCATATAAACTACAAATCAGTGCCATTAGGAAGATGTATGGTTCTCTTAGGTTGGTCGTTTGGTACCAGCTGGAGGTCCAATTGGTGTATTTCTTATGTTCCTGCTACAATGAGGCCATTGTCTAGCTAGTTTCATGGTGCTCATATAATTTGATGATGAAATTAGTGTTTAGTTTCTCCTCCGAGTGTCTAAGTTTGTAGTACCTCTGGACCTCCACTGGAAGGAAAAATCCGACACACCCACCATTGTCATTGTTGATTAGGAACTTATGTGTGTTTTTGTGGTTGATCAACCATTGAAAAAGTTCTATATATAGAAACACTAGGTTTCTTCTTGCTACCATGTGGAGGTATGACCATCGAATACTAGGGAATACATGGTCGTCGAGCGCTCTTACATCCGGGTCACTATGTAGGATGTATTCTTGAAATTCCTCCCAGCTGATATTCTTGAAGAGTTCTCCCAAATGTGGGAGTTCCTCCTTGTCCCCTGTGCTTGCCTCCATGTCTCTGAAGGTCAGAGGCTAAATGAAATCCTTCTTGGTGGATGTTTTAATAATTGGTTCTAGTCTTGGAGAAAATTCTAACTGTGTTGTTTCCCCTGGAGAAGAGCCATCTCCTACTTTCGATTCTTTCAGCTTGGGCGCCCTCGGTGATCACCTAATGGTTGGTTTTATCAGAGGCATTGTTTTATCTAGGTGGATATCAGTGGCCACCCACCTTATTCGACTGGCTCAAAACAATTTTCTAACAATTTTGGCAATTTACTATTTTTAGCAATTTTTAACTTTCGGGGCCATTTTGAGGGCCTAAATGAAGGTTTTTCAGGATCGATCTCCTAAATGATATGAAAAGGCATGATTGAGACCCCATAACGAGTCTCCTCAATGATACCTTTCCAACAGGCTATCACACGCCTAAAACATAGATTTTATGAAAAAGTTATGACCTCGGGAAGCTGATGTACTAACTTACTCAAACGGGGCCCACAAGAATTTGGTACTTCATCTCCTAGGGTTAGGTTTTTGGATGTCTAGGGTTTTTTGAATTATTGTTTATTATAAAAAGGCCTTCAGATCCTCATTGTAACCACCTTCTTGCGAATACGAGTAGCCATCACATCTCTTCTCAGAGATAAGTTGCCACCATTCTAACAAGTCTTTCACTCTGTATTTTTATAGTCTCTGTACGTTTCTTTTATTAATAGAAATCATGTATTACTATATATTTTTGTTTATGGTTGCATCTCTGATAAATTTCTGTTATATTATTGAATATCTGCGATATCTCTGTGCATTTCTTTGTTATATCTTCGCTCTCATTTTGTGCCAAAAATAATCCATATCAGTGGTATCAGAGCAGGCTGCTCTTGATCGTTTTTTCAGTGCATGTCCCTGACGAGGTTAAAGTATAGCGATTTGGGTCCTGAGCTTATCTCTCTTGAATAAAATCACTCTTGCACACCCAAGAAACCCTCAATGGCGGAAGAAAGGAAAACCGACGGAGCAGACGATCCTATTAATTTGTTGCTTGAGCAAGCTCTCACGTGACAGAGGGACAAAATGATGGAGAATTTTTCCCACATCTTTCAACACACATTGATAGAAACAGGTGCATCTTCATCAAGAGGCCACTTTGGAGGAACCTCTCCTTTCAAGGTAAAAGTTAATTTTTTTATTCCTGTATTTGAAGGAAGGATAGATGCAGAAGTCCTAGAAAAAAGGTTAACTATGCTAGAAGGTTATTTCTCTGTCCACAATTTTTCCGACAAAGAAAATATCACCTTTGCACTCCTTAAATCTCTCCCTCATGTCAAGCATTGGTGGAAAAATTACTGGGAGCAAAGTTCCACAGATGAGTCTGGAATATATCCGGCTGAGCCCACTTGGGATTTTTTTGTGGATGCGGTAAAGGAACAGTATTACCATGTTGGAAACTATGAGGACTAGTACATGAGATGGACCACACTACGGCAAGAGAGGGGCCAAGTAGTTTCAAAGTTCATAAATAACTTCCATATCTTGTGCACCAAGCTGGGTATCAAAGACTCTGAATGACATTTGGTCCTGAAATACTATGGGGCTCTACACAGATACATCCAAACTGAAATGGATTTTCTGGACATCTCATCACTTGGTGCTGCTTATTGATATGTTGTTAAATTTGAGAATAAATTTAAGCACCAGAACAAATGGGATTTTGGGTCTGCAAATCCGCAACAACCAAATTATGACAAAGACATCCCTAACAAATAGTCTCTCGAAAATCAATCCAAGACACAGGAAAATAAGGGCCATGGAAAGACAAAGAAGGACACTGGAAAATGGTGTGATTTCCACAAAATCCCCTGGCACAACACCGATGAATGTCGCTCAAAAAAGTCATTGGTGGCCGAGATCAAAGACAAGGAGCCGAACGCTGATTTAGAATATGATTATGAAAATATTGGTAAAGGATAGATCATTGACATAGACCACGCTGCTAATGTCATGACCACAACAATTCAACCAGAAGAACCAACATATCTCGAAGAGGGGGAGCACCTTTTTCATTCACAAATGTGGGTGAAGGGGACCCCGTAGTGTCGTTGTTACTTTGGGGGGTCATCTCTATAGAATATCAGAGGTAGTTCCAAATACTATTCCACCTAAAAAGTGCTGCAAGGTAGTATCTCATACTGCAAAATTTAGCTTCTTCACAATCTATTCAAAAGAAGAACAGAAGGACACTGCAACCACTACAGCCTCACCCCAAGCACCTTATATCCAACAGAAGTATGTCAACAAGGCTGAAACAAAGAAAAAATATTCCTTATGCACACCATCCTCTCATGTATCTCGACTTGTTGAACAACCTCATCCTCAATAGGTTCATGACAGACTTCCACAAAGTGAGCAACGCGACATCTCCAACAAGACAAGCAACTCACCAAGATGCAGATTCAACAAATGTTTTTCCCTCTCCCCTGGGAACTCAATGCAATGGAGACCATTGCTTCCTAAGGAGGGAGAATTGATCTAGGTGGATATCGGTGGCCACCCACCTTGTTTGATTGGCTCAAAATAGTTTTCTGGCAATTTTGACAATTTACTATTTTTAGCAGTTTTTAACTTCTGGGGCCATTTTGAAGGCCTAAATGAAGGTTTTTTGGGATAGAGATCCTCAATGATAGATGAAGGCATGATTGATCCCCCAAAATGAATCTCCTCTATGATACCTTTCCAACAGGCTATCACATGCCTAAAACATAGATCGTATGCAAAAGTTATGACCCAGGAAGTTGATGTACTAACTTACCCAAACGGGGCCCACATGACTTTTGGCGCTTCATCTCCTAGAGTTAGGTTTTTGGATGTCTATGGTTTTTGGAATTCTTGTTTATTGTAAAAATGCCTTTAGAGCCTCATTGTAACCATCTTCTTGCAAATGCAAGTAGCCGTTACATCTCTTCTTAGAGAAGATGCCACCATTCTAGAGAGTCTTTCACTTTGTATTTTTACAGTCTCTGTACATTTATTTCATTAATAGAAATCATGTATTACTGTATATATGTGTTTATGGTTGCATCTCTGATAAATTTCTGTTATATTATTGAATATATGTGATATCTCTATGCATTTCTTTGTTATATCTCTACTCTCATTTCATGCCGAAAATAATCCGGATCATTGTTCCTTCAATCAAAATCAATCCTTTAGAGCTTGTGTACCTAGAGACACTGGACAAAAAATGTATATATGAAGTGAAAACACAGAAAATATAGATTGGTACATTCTTGTAACTCTTGCTAGACCTGGTTGTTTGATACTTATGGGATCTCGGAAGCTTTGGAATTGTTTGTATCGCTTCTCTAGATGCTTAGAAACTCTTTTGTGCACATAATGGTTTCCTTTCAATGTCCCAAGAGAATTTAAACGGGGGAAGAAATTATTGCGTCGTATCAACCAATTAATTCATATGATGAGTTGATTTCAAACAATTATGCTTCCGAATATCTGCAACTTGAATTCATCGTGGGTTGATGGCGAAGGCACAGAAGGTGATGTGTTCAATTGATAATTTAAAATAGTTGTTTTGATTCTCACATGAAGTAGTAACTAATGCAAGATTTGGCATTAATTAACCTCTTAAAAGCTCAGGATATAATTTTATGTAGTGCTAAAACTTCCCTTTCAGTCTCTCAATGGGTGGATCGGGGTTCGACGATGTGCTATGAATGTTTTCGTTGATATCATTTTGTAGAAAACCTCCGACGCCAATCAATTTCATCGTACATTGTTGATGTGGCAAGCTAAATCGGAGGTGTGACCTAAGCCCGGGGAACCAAAAAGTTACTTGGGGTTGATTTAGGCTATACAGTTTCTTCATTCGGGCAAAGACATGTGGCGTTAAAGACTAGTTACTTAATTCACGCATATTGGTCGGAGTCGGGGCTTTCTTCAAGTAGTGCATTATAAAATAAACCTAGGTTCTCCAATGCTGAAAAAGGTATCGGGGGTTGACGGTTGGGGATAGAAATATCATGTGTTTTCTTTCGATTATTTTCTTTGAAAATCCCCAATGCCGAAATGCTTTGGGAATCGATGGTTGGGGAAAATTCTTTAACATGGTCGAAATGTTCATCGTAGTTTGGTTTTATCTGATTTCGATAAGCACGTCAAGTATCGACTATCGGTGATATCGTTTCCTTTTTTCTTGACATTTACTCCCTTTTCCTTTTACTGATGCCGAAGAGAATTGGATATCGATGAAGTCTGTGTGTGATACTTGTCGTGAAACAAAAATTCTGCTTCACCGATACTGATGGAGATCGACACTTGGTGATTGAAGATTTCCGAGTGTTTCCTTTGGACCTCTTAATTCCTTCCGATGTTGAATCTTGAGCACGTCGGGTGAATTATTTTGGTTGTTGATTCCTTACTTAAGTGCTAGGCCCTTTTAATTCATGGATTTACATAAAGTTAAAAAAACTTGAGTGTTAAGAGAACAAGAAAAGTCAAAACATTTCTCAAAATAAAATCGACTCCCGACAGTGCAAAATTAAGTGGTTCCCAAAAGGTGAAAATTTGACATAGGCTTTTTAGGGTGTGCTGAGTGCTCAACAATATGCTTGGACATTATTCCTTTTTCCATGTTTCACCTTGGTGGTTGACATGTGTGCCCTAGTAAGTGGTCTTCCTTGGGAATGAGTTTGCTACTAGGAACTCTCTTGAAGATCCATCATATTGTTCCAAAACATCCTTACCACTCTCCATCGCTTAACCCCCCTATGCCATGGCTCTTAATTACTAGGAATAGGTCTTGATTCCTAGAGACTAATTTGGATAATATGTCCCTATAAATACACTAAGAGGCATAGGTCTTGATTACTATCCATAGTACAATGTATTTTATTATAAATAGTTGTTTCCTTTAAAATTTGACCAGGAAAATTAAAACGAAATGAGGAAGAGATGGGTAGATATATAGAGTGGGTGTGAGAGTAATATTTGAGTTTGGAAACCCTTCCATATCGTCAAGGCATGCAAATAGTCTATCCATGTCAAATTTTAGTGCATAAAAAAACATTTTGAATGAATTTGAATGTTGGCCCCCATTCACAGGTTACTATTGTCAATCATGTACTGATCTAGCCTTAGTACAATGTCTTTTATCTATTTCCTATGTATGTCCCCACATTTACTAGTACTGCAAGGGAATGATGCAATAACCACATTGATAAAATAAGTACTTGATTAATCGCATGAAAATATCCAAGTCATTTTATGTTTTTGTTTTTTTCTCTCATCTAAGTACTCTTTTGCTCCATAAACATTAATATTAGTACAAAATCATTATTTAAATATGAAATATCATCTATCGCCTTCTTCTCACCACGACCAAAATCATGGGCCTAATTGGCATGATGTTGGTTTTGAATGACATAGACGATGAATATAAAGAGTGGGTGTGTGAGTGACCTTTGAGTCTGGAAACCCTCCCATTATCTTCAAGGCATTTGAACAGTCTATCCATGTCAAATTTGGGTGCATAAAAAAACATTTTGAAACAATTTCAACGTTGGCCCCATTCAGAGGTTATTATTGTTCACCATCATGTACTCTAGCCCTAGTACAATGTCTTTTATTATAAATAGTTGTTTCCTTTAAAATTGGACCAAGAAAATTAAAATGAAATGAGGATGATATGGGTCGATATTATCTAGAGTGGGTGTGAGAGTAATATTTGAGTTTGAAAAACCTTCCAAATCTTCAAGGCATGCGAACATTCTATCCATGTCAAATTCCAGTGCATACATAAACATTTTGAAAGAATTTCAATGTTGGCCCCATTCACAGGTTATTGTTTCCCATCATGTATTGATCTAGCCCCAATACAATGGATTTCATCTATTTCCTTTAAAACATGATTGAGATGAACATCCCCACATCTACTAGTACTACAAGGGCATGGTGCATTAACCGTGTTGATAAAAGAAGTACTTGATTAATCGCATGACAAGCTTCAAGTTATTTTATGTCTTTGTTTTTTTCTCTCATCTAAGTACTCTTTTTCCCCATAAAGATTAATATTATTACAAAATCATTATTTAAATATGAAATCTCATATATCACCTTCTTCTCGCCATGAACAAAATCATGGGCCTAATTGGCTTGATGTTGGTTTTGAATGACATAGATGATGAATATAAAGAGTGGGTTTGTGAGTGATCTTTGAGTATAGAAACCATCACATATAGTCAAGGCATGTGAGAAGTCTATCCATGTCAAATTTTAGTGCATACAGAAACATTTTGAAAACATTTCAACGTTGGTCCCATTCATAGGTCAATACTGCTTCCCATCATGTACTCTATCCCTAGTACAATGTCTTTTATTATAAATAGTTGTTTCCTTTAAAATTCGATCGAGAAAATTAAAACGAAGTGAGGATGAGATGGGTTGATATATACAGTGGGTGTGAGAGTAATATTTGAGTCTAGAAACCCTTCCATATTGTCAAGGCATGCGAACAATCTATCCATGTCAAATTTCAGTGCGTAAGGAAACATTTTGAAATAATCTCAACGTTGGCCCCATTCACAAGTTATTATTTCCCATCATGCACTGATATAGCCCCAGTACAATGTATTTTATCTGTTTCCTTTAAAACACGACTGAGATGCACATCCCCACATCTACTAGTACAACAAGGGCATGGCACAATAACCGTGTTGATAAAATAAATACTTGATTAATTTCATGACAAGATTCAATTTATTTTATGTCTTTGTTTTTTTTTCTCATATAAGTACTCTTTTGCTCCATAGATATTAATATTAGTACAAAATCATTATTTAAATACAAAATCTCATCTATCGCCTTCTTCTCGCAATGAACAAAATCATGGGCCTAATTGGCATGATGTTGGTTTTGAATGACATAGACGATGAATATAAAGAGTTGGTGTATGAGTGATCTTTGAGTTTGGAAACCCTCCCATTATTGTCAAGTCATGTGAAAAATCTATCCATGTCAAATTTTGGTGCATACAGAAACATTTTGAAAAACTTTCAACATTGGCCCCATTCACAGGTCAATATTGTTGCCCATCATGTACTCTATCCTTACTACAATGTATTTTATTATAAATAGTTGCTTCCTTTATATTTCGATCAAGAAAATAAAAAAAAAACGAGGACGATATGGGTTGATATATAAAGTGGGTGTGAGAGTAATATTTGAGTTTGGAAACCCTTCCATATCATCAAGGCATGTGAACATTCTATCCATGTCAATTTTTAGTGCATACAAAAATATTTTGAAAGAATTTCAACGTTTTCCCATTCACTGGTTGTTGTTTCCCATCATGTAATGATCTAGTCCCAATACACTGTCTTTCATCTGTTTCCTTTAAGACATTACTAAGATGCACGTCCTCGAATCTACTAGTAGTGTAAGGGCATGGCACATTAATTGTGTTGATAAAATAAGTACTTGATTAATCGCATGACAAGCTACAAGTTAATTTATGTCTTTTTTTTTCTCTCTCATATAATTACTCTTTTTCTCCACAAATATTAATTTTAGTACAAAATCATTATTTAAATAAAAAATCTCATTTATCGCCTTCTTCTCGCCATGACCAAAATCATGGGCCTAATTGGCATGATGTTGGTTTTGAATGACACAGACAATGAATATAAAGAGTGGGTGTGTGAGTGATCTTTGATTCTGGAAACCCTCCCATTATCATCAAGGCATGTGAATAGTCTATCCATGTCAAATTTAGGTGTATATAATTTTTTTTTGAAAACATTTCAACGTTGGCCCCATTCATAGGTCAGTATCGTAGCCCATCATGTACTCTATCCCTAATACAATGTCTTTTATTATACATAGTTTTTTCCTTTAAAATTTGACCGATAAAATAAAAACGAAACGAGGACAAGATGGGTCGATATATAAAGTGGGTGTCAGAGTAATATTTGATTTTGGAAACCCTTCCATATCACCAAGGCATGCAAATAGTCTATCCATGTCAAATTTAAGTACATACATAAACATTTTGAAATAATGTCAATGTTGGCCCCATTCACAGGTTACTGTTTCCCATCATGTACTGATCTAGCCCCAGTACATTGTATTTTATATTTTTCCTTTAAAACATGACTGAGATGCACATCCTCGCATCTTATACTAGTACTACAAGGGTATGGCACAATAACCGTGTAGATAAAATAAGTACTTGATTAATTGCATGACAAGCTTCAAGTTATTTTCTGTCTTTGTATTTTTCTCTCATCTAAGTACTCTTTTTCTCCATAAATATTATGAGTCATATTTGAGTTTGGAAACACATGTTCTTCTTGCCACATAACTCATGGGCCAACATCACATATTTTCAAACAATTTCAATGAAAATTCTATAGAAATGACAAACACATTCATCGAAACTTCATTGATGCAATACTATGACATCAATATTGATGAAATCTATGATCATGATGGCATAAAAATGAATGATTTTCTCTTGGTTTCAAGAATAATTTATCCTCTAATGAACAAGGACAACCATGTGAAGGTGGAAGCTCACATGGACCCTCCCCTCCCACTCACATCTATAAATTAGAAAATAATTGAAAGCAACGTCCTAGTAAGATTCATGCGTAGAAACTACAAAAACAAAAATGAATGAAGGTAAATGAAATTATGTGTTTGTAAATGATATTTTTAGTTTACCACATACGTCAGTATATTGGCGACTATTTTTAGGTTTCACATAATAATTAAACAACATCTAACATACGATATAAAAATTTCACATAAAAATTAAAAAAACATGTAATTAACCCACACCATTATAAGTAAATTATTTTAAGAGAATAATTCATACAAATTAAAATATATAGTCACGTACCTGATCCAACTTAACATATTTATAATCATCCTTATTATGTATCTTTAAATTATTCATCGAACTCGACATCTTTATCATCATCCGGTTCATAAATGGTGTTGAAAGGATTGATGATATCATCATCATCATCATCAATGTCATTTGAGCATATTTTCATCAACATAATCATCAATAATTACAATATTGTCTCCTATGCCTGGATAATGATATTCTTCATCTTATTCATTTGTCAAACCTTCATGATCTTTTGACTTTATCTGATCTAGTGAATCATCTTTGTGATTTTCAATATCATCTGCTTCATGTAAATGAGTATACTTAACTGGCCTTCCTCTTGGAACATATCTAACAACAAATGACCAATCCCTCTCACATGGAACATTTGAGTAAAAGACATGTTCACATTAGATTGGAAAAACACAGCGATCATGTCCTCTTTGAAACATCGTTGTTTTAATCATCGGAAATGCATTGGCATGTTGAATAATGGTTCTTTCCTCATTGCGTTCATGCATTCGTAACCTATACCATTTGATGTCGAACATAACTAATTTGAAGAAATTAAAGTCACACTCAAGTATATCATTTAAATACCTATAGTATATATTTTCATATTCTTGTATATGTCTATCACTCCTAGAGGAAACATTAGTGCCTTGGAATACTGCAGTTATCTCACTATCAAAAGTTTTCCTGGTTCCATCCAACTATTTGATGTGAAATTTACAACCATTGCACCACATAGCCTTGTGGTGTTTCAACTACAATATTTGATATATGTAAAAGATGCATTCTCAATTAATAAATTAACATATATATTTATATAACTCAGAAAGTATCTGAAAAATACCATACACATGTAGTCACATTAATATAATATAAAATAACCGAATAAAATGTGTGAATTTTCTTGATTGTCCATATTTCAAACCATATGTTAAATCAATTTCCCTTTGCGTAACATTGGCATCTCCGTTATGACGAGCTTCTCTAACCAATTCAGACATTCATTTCCATGATAACCTACCTCCATGATGTTATTTACATATTTCAATCCATACATTCATCCAGTCAAGATTGTTTGCAATGTATAAATTCAGTGCATCCCACTCTTGAGCAACTAAATCAAAAAATCACAATTCACCAATATTAAATATTAGTTATAACATCCATGGTTATAAATATTAATAATTTATGAAATTAAATATATTAATATATTAATGAGTATGATCATATACAAAAAGAAATCAAACTTTATATGTATTATTAATACAAATCTCCACAATTGTTAATATATTACCTCACATTTTTTTTATTCTACCTTTCCCCAATAGGTGCTCCTGATATTCAATTTTTTGATGGAGTTCACATCCCAAATGTGATCCACTGCATGAATAGTTGGCACAACTAATTTAGGAAGATACTCACTAATATACAACATGGATTGATATACCATATATCCCTCCACCATAGAACCCTCATGATGTGCTCTTTGTCTAACCAACGCCTTCAATGATTTCAAGTGATTCTCCAACATCCACATTGACCTTGTGTGAATAGGTCCACAAATTTTAATCTCCTCAACTTGGTGTATGAGGTAGTGTTCTTTTGCATTGAAATTTTTTGGGGGTACATGCTTTTTCATTTCACACATTAGCTGAGGAATTTATCTCTTCCAATACTTTATATTATCTTCATGGATTTCTTTCAATGACAACCATCTACATGAGATCATGATACAAGAAAATAACATGTTTCAACATAACGTAATATAATATACTACATTATAAGTAAAACACATGTCATTAAGTACAACAACAAATTTAAAGAGTATTTTTCATATAAATCACAACTACTTACCTCAAGTATTTGCCAAGATCATATGTAACTTGTTTGACATTGTTGTCAAAGTCCTTTGGGAGAGATAGCGATAGAACATACTGTAAGAAAAAAAATGAATCATTATTTGTTTCGAATAAAGTAGACAAAAAAAAAAAAAAAATTAAATATGTATAAGGGAAATATATATAAATATGCATACGGAAATGATTACCTTAATGAAGGTATGCCAATCATGTGTTTTTACCCCACCAAATTCACCTTTCTTCATTAATATATTATTTATGTTTGAAGCAAAACTCGTGGGAATTTTAATTCTTTGAATGACCTCTTTTACATCATTTCTTTATTGCTCTGTTAATAACCATGGAAGGTTGTTTCAGTCTAGTCCATCTCTATTTGATCAGATCACACTTCGCATTGAATGATTGGTTTCCTGAATGTGAGTACAAATTTTGACAATTTTTTCTTTATCCCTCCAACCATCTATGATTCTCCATAACGTTTCTATCACATTCTTCCCGATATGCATTGTATCGAACAAATGAGCTATTTTTAGATCCTCATAGTATGGAAACCTCATGAATTGAGTGGGATAACTTTTCATTCCTCGTGGAATCCCATTATTAATACTTTCATGATGGAGGCCTTCATGAAGCATAAAAAAATCACAAATATAATTGTCAAATACGGTACAATAAATTCAATGATTAAAATAAACATTCAAATCATTACATGATATACGATACATAAAGAAATTGCGTACCTCTACGATTTATATTATATTAAAACCTCCGTAGGTGAGGTGTCATTCTTCATGGTTTTAGTCTCTTCTTTCCCATTGAAAAGATGTTTTTCAGTAGTACGATACCTATGGTTCTTAGGAAGGAGGTGCCTATACTCATGAAACACCACCTCTCCTAAAATTTTTGAATGATGATACTACATCTTAAGATGATCCAAAATGGATCTAGGAAGGACTAAAAATCAAATTTCTTGGAATCAGATAAAACTAGCACCACTGTGTCCCTCTCGTCGCACTGATTCTGACCATATAATTTTTTTTTACAAATGGACGTCGTATGCGAAAGATATCATGTTCTGACCAATTTCCCAAACAGACAAAAAGTCAGCTGGTCAAAGTCAATAGGACGTACTATTGATTTCAAAAGTACAATAGGTGATGTCATGATGATGTCATCATGCTAACGTGGCATCACCAGGAGGTGACATGTGTCACTCAAATTTGGTGTTTTCGGGCTGAGTTGCCACTTGTATAGATTTGACATGTGGCACTATATGAATGACACATGGTAGTATGTACATGACGTGGCCCAATGGCAAGATGACACGTGGTAGTACGGACGACAACTAGGATGTATGGATGTTGACGTTGTAGGGTGATTGTGCAGTACAAATGATGATGTGGAACAACACATGGTTGTAGGAGAGGTGACTTGGTAGCTAACTATACACTGACTGTGTGGTACGAACCAATCACAAGGTGACGTGGACCAATCAGAGGGCACCACATGGCACCCTCGATTTCTCCAATATTTACTCGTTCAAAAATTTGTTATGGCTTCTAGGGGTTTTGAGCATTGCACCTCTGTGGGTGCCAATGACTTCATGAAAGGGGGCAGACCGACTAGACTATTGCGATTCTTGTTTAAATAACCCAACGGATATAATTAAAATTTGACATGTGGCATGTTAGGGGATAATCCATGGTCGGCGGAGAACAACCCCAACCAACCAAGGGCTACAGAATTGGGAGCTAGCAATGATTATGTGGAGCGCATGGAGTATAGGGTCATGGCCACATGGGTCATAACCACAAGAGCAAGAGCCAAGACCGGGGGGCTACTATGCCAATTAATAGCTGGTGGCCACATGGCAGCGCACATGCAACTAGGAGCCCAAAGAAAAGGGTTTGCGTGCCCAAATTTTTTCCAATGTTTTTTCTATTTATAGTTTTTGAATTTTTATGATTATTTCAGCATGTGTTTAATGGATTTTAGCCATTATTGGGAGATATGGAGCTCGATTTGAGGCCATATCTTGGGAGGAAGTTGGGATATTGATGGAAACTCCAAATATATATAAACCAAGGGTTCTTAGTAGCATTAAGGAGGTTCATAATAGGATAAATTATGAGGAATTTGAAAGCCAAAGCCATTTTTATGCAGGGAAGCCATTGAAGAGGGGAACTTTGCAAGCCAATTCTGGGAGCTACGCTCAACCGTTTTCAGTGTCGTCAGTTGTGTTGGATTTTTTAGGTTGAGAAAAACATATCCAGAGAATCTTGTAATCCATTTGACACTTTTGAGATGTAATTTTGAAGCATTGAAGAGACATAAGAAAGCCTCGCACACTGAGACAAAGGCCTAAAGACGTAGGAAATCTTGTTGAACTCTGTTAACAACCTTTTTTATATGGTTTGCTACTTTTGGTGATTAGATTCTGATCTTCATTTGTTATTATGGTTTCTATAATATATCATTAATCTCTTCTTCTTTTAATCGATTTCTAAGTGGTAAATGAACTTGTGCTTAAAACTTAACCAAGTCTTTAAAAGATCATTTCGGATCACGTGGTATCAGATCATGTTGACGGTTGGTTTTTGAGTTTGCATGATTACTAGGGAAAATTTGAATTGTGGTGAAGGAGATATTGTAGAAGGGGATCCTGATATTGGATTGAGAAAGAGGACTTCTCAAAGTGAGCACATGGCATCATAAGAAGGCATGTCTCAGAATGAGATTGAGTTGCAAAATAATTTATTCTCTATGTTTGAGATGGTAAAGGTCTTATATGAGGATTACTTGGAACAGAAGAGGCCTTTCCAAGGGGGATATTCAAAAAATGACAAAAGTGAAGAAGGTGAGGATCCTCCTAAGCCTCCTCCTTCACCTCTTTATTCTCCATCAACTTCTTCTTTTTCAAGTACAAGTTCCAAAACCACCGTAAGAAACCACTCCCATAAACATAAACCTGATATACATTTACTTAAGCTTTATGTGAAATTTGAATTACCCATGTATCATGGTGAAGTCAATGTTGAGAGGCTTGATAACTGGGTTAGAAAAATGGAAGTTTGTTGCAGTGTGCATCAAATGAATCATGAGGAAACTCAAATCAAGTTGGCATCACTTCGTCTTGTAGGCACAACACTCATCTAGTGGCAGAGTAAGTTGCAAAATGGCACACAACAAGTGGGTAATGTATTTCCATCATGGAAAGATTTTTTTTTTGCACTTAGAAATAAATTTTATCCTTTGGGTTATAAAGAGAAGGAGTTAATTGAATGGCAAGGTCTTAAATTAAGAAAGGGACAAACAGTGCAAGAATACACAAATGAATTTCGTAAGATGGGATTAATGTTAAACATTCCATTACATACCCAAGAAAGTCTTATGAAGTATATATGAGGTTTACCTGCACATATTTGTAACACTGTATATATGTTTGGACCTACTAATCTTGATGAGGTTTATGTTCAAGCAACATACATTGAAGCAGGGAAAACATGAGTTGGTGTATCAGGGGAATCATCTTCAAGGAAAGAGGACAAAAGGATGGGGGATGGCAAGAAAGAAAATCCAATGACAAGAAGGGAAGATAAGCTCTCTTGCAAGCATTGCAAGATAGAAGGGAATGATGATGACCATCGCTGAAAATTTCATCCTGAGAAGATACCTAAATGGTTCAAAGAGAGGAAAGGGAGGCAAACAGTTGCAACAACAACATGACCAATAGACTTGGGATATGATTCAGGTGATGAGACTAAAATCACAACAGTTGGTTTGATAGGTTAAATTGGTGATGGATATTATTCTATATGCAAGTTGTTTCACATAAGGGTGATAATGAAACATACTAAGATTGATACATTGATAGATAATGGATCTCAATCTAACTTGATTTCAGAGGAAGTGGTTAAACAATTGGGATTAAACACTAAGATGCATCATAAACCTTACTCACATAAATGGATAAGAAACAATCATAATTTCAAACAAAAAAGAAATGCACTTTAAATTTTGCAATTTCATCAAAGTTTGTGTATGAGGTAACGTGTGCTGTGGTGCCACTCAATGACTGTGGAATGGTCTTAGGTAGTACTTATTTGTATGATTGAAAATCAATCTTCTATAGGGAACATGATCAATATCATATAACCAAAGAAGGAAATGAATATGTTGTACATGCTCATCACATTAAAAGAAAATCAATCTCTTCAAACAATGGAACAATTAAGGAAGGCAACTTATGCAAGCAACACACCTATAATTGTGCCAAATCAAGAAATTGATCTTAAGCATGAACATGATATGGTTGTAAAATGGAAGTTCAATCATACTTTGCTTCAGTATAAGCTAATTTCGTGCAAGTACAACAACCATATTAGCTCATTTGCAATCATATTTTTGATGTTAACGCTGCTAATGTTTTCAACATGGATGGTAATGGCTTCAATAAGATGTGAAAGGGTACAAGTGACTAACAATATGTTGTCAGTTGTCATGTTTTTTTTGCAATTGATATTGATGAGATAGGTGCAAAGGATAGAGTTTAAAGACAAAGAAAAAGTGGAGTGGCCTTCTTGCACTTGATGATTGGTTAATATCCTTTTGGAGGACCAAAAGGTCTTAGTGGGGAGGCATGATCCAAAATGGATCCAAGAAGGCATAAAAATCAAAGTGATCAGAATTGGATAAAACCAACGCCATTTCATCTGTCTCGTCACGATGATTTCGACCATCTAATGTTTTTTTCAAATGGACGTAGTATGCAAAAGATATCATGTTCTGATCGATATCCCAAACATGAAAAAAGTCAATTGGTCAAAGTAAATAGGTTGTATTGTTGATGTCAACAGTACGATAGGTGACGTCAGCATGACATCATGATGATGTCATCATGTTGACATGGAATCACCAGGAAGTGACACATGTCACTCAAATTTGGCATTTTCGGGCTGAGTTGGCACCTATACAGATTTGACATGTGGCCCCGTACAGATGACACATGGCAATCCATACATGACATGGTCCAATGGCAGGATGACATGTGGTAGTTTGTACATGATGTGGCCCAATGGAAGGTTGATATGTGGAGGTACAGAAGTCAATTTGGTTGTAGGGATGATGATGTGGCAGGGTGACTATGTAGTACAGATGATGATGTGGCATGACACATGATTGTACGATAGGTGACATGGCATGTGATTGGGTTGTACAATGGTGATGTGGCAGCTAAATGTGCACTGACTATATGCTAACTATGTGGTATGGTCCAATCATAGGGTGATGTGGCCCAATTAGAGGGCACCATGTGGCACCCTGGATTTCACCAATATTGGCTAGTTCAAATTTTTTCTATGGATTTTGGGGGTTTCGAACCCTCAACCTCTGTGGGCTCCAACAACTTCATGAAAGGGGGTGGACTGAACAAACTATTGTGTTTCATGTTTATACAAACCACTGAATATAATGAAAAATTTTCATGTGGTGTGTTAGGGGATAAGCCTCAGTTAGCGAGGCTCAACCCTGACTGACCAAGGGCTACGGACTCAGGAGCTAGCAATGATTATGTAGAGCACGTGGAGTGTAGGTTCATGGCTACATGTGCCATATCCACAAGACCAAGAGCCAAGACCAGGGGCTAGCATGCCAATTACTAGACCATGGACACATGGTGGAGCACATGCGACTAGGAGCTCGAAGAAAAGGGGTTGCATGCCCAAATTTTTCCCAATGTGGGTTTTTTTTTATAGTTTTTGGATTTTTATGATTATTTCAACCTGTTTTTAATGGATTTTAGCCATTATTGGCAGATCTAGAGCCCAATTTGAGGTCAGATATTGGGAGGAAGTTGGGATATTGATGCCAAATCCAAATCTATATAAACCAAGGGTTCTTAGTATAATTAAGGAGGTTCAAAATAGGAGAAATGCTGAGGAATTTGAAAGCCAAAGACATTTTTATGCAGGGAAGCCATTAAGGAGGGTAACTTTGCGAGACATTTTCAGGAGCTACTTTCAACTATTTTCAGTGTCGTCAGTTGTGTTGGATTCTTGAGGTCAAGAAAAACACATCTAGTCTAGTTTGTAACCCATTTGACACTTTTCTGATGTAATTTTTAAGCATTGAATAGAAATAAGAAAGCCTCACCCACTGAGACAAAGGGCCAAAGACATAGGAAATATTTTCGAACTCATTTAACAACTTTGCCAATATGATTTGTTGCTCTTTGTGCTTACATTATGATCTGCATTTCTTATTATGGCTGTTATAATATATCATTAATACCTTCTTCTTTCAATCAATTCCTATGTGGTAAATGAACTCATGCTTAAAACTTAACCAAGTCTTTAAAATATCATTTTGGATCATAGGACCACAAATTGGATGTGCAAATTTACCCTTTGTTTGAAGACCTACAACAGATGGATTAATGCCAATTATACGATTAGATTATTTAAAAATTAAACATGAAGCATGATATGTTTAAAAAATTAAATGTGAAGCATGATATATTTAAAAAATTATATATTAGTAAAGATAAATAAAATTCTACATACCACAAAAATGTGTTAGTCCTGGGGCATCATGAATTGTCCATTAAAAATTTCCACGGAATTTAAATTTCTTCTCCCCGATTGGTTTACAAATGTCATACATAGTGATGCCAACCCATAAATTTAGTATCTCGTCGATAAGAGGCTTGATATATACATTTATATATTTAACCTGGTATTTACCTAATTGTTTGAAATTACACATAATTACTATAACCATGGTATGTATATATAAGTAAATAAATAAACAAAAGATACTATGCAAAAAACGAAACAATTGAAAATGTTACATTAAAAAAATTATTGTAAAAAAATACCTGGAACATTCATTGTCAACATTATGTGCTCCCTCTTTATTGACATCCAAGGAGGAATGTTATTGTTGATAACAAAAATAGGCCACACTAATTAAATAGACCTAAGCTCTCTGAATGGATTAACACCGTTAGCTTCCAATGAAAGCCTAACAATGTGAGGTTCATATTTGAAATCTTCCCATTTTTCCTCAATTTTTCTAAATCCATAACCATCGGTAGGCATGCAAAGAACACCATCTCCACGTTTTTTATGTGCATGGTAATCCATAAATTGTTCTATGCTTTCACACCTGAAAAATTGCTGCAAACATGGAATTATGGGAATATGACGAAGAACCTTTCAAGGCACCCTTTTTGTTACTTGATTGGTTCGATATCTACTCATAATACATTGCGAACATTCTGTTTTTGAAGCATGTTGTCCATAATATATAATTTGATCATTAGGACATGCATCTATAGTTTGATACTCCATTCCAATTTCTTTCATAATGGCATGCAAATATTGATACGCGCAAGGTAAAATATTTGACGGTGGTAACAAAAATTCACCTAACAATCTACAACATAAAAAATAACTAGTTAATGTAAATAATATTAATCGTAAAAATTGCATTCTTATTTCACACATTAATTAACACTAAAAAAAAATAGAAAAAAGTCAACATTTATGTATAATATGATATGAAACATATTACGTACCTTAGGATCTATCTCATACAAGTGTTCAACAAATTATTCATAACATTTAATTTCACTAGCAACAATGTAGTAGAGAGAATATTTTCTCTTGGGACTTCATAAAGTCGTTTATTTTCCTTTTCTAATAGAGGTTCATCATAAATACCATCACTATCCCCATCCTAATCTAGTTGAGAAAAGAAATCTTGGATCATTTGATTTGTCCCATCATCTTCTTCCATGGGATCATTAACTTGATTTGTCCCATCATCTTCTTCCATGAGATCCTCATTTTCTTGATCATGTTCCTCAACTTGTACAACATCATTTCTTCTACTACTTGGTGCAATATTCTGCAAAATGTTAGAGGCCAACTCTAAATTTATAATTACAAACAATCATGTAAAATTAGTGTGTATAACAAATATTCAAACAATATATATACACATAAAATTATATATATATAAAATCGACAATATAAAAAACTATAATGAATATATAGCTAATAATTACCGTGGGACAATATTCATTCAATCCCCCATAAATGTGCCCATAGTTCCTAAATTTTTTTTAGTTCTTTCTATTAAATTCTTACGGGACGTCTTGTAATGAACCCAATCATTATGACTACCAGTGAAACAAAAAGTTCATTTTTTTTTGTTTTTAGGCAGGAAGGAAACAACGACATCAATGAATCAACACCCTAACACATCGAGCAACTAGGTGAAACTTGCGAAAATCAAGACATATGGAAACAAATACCCACCCGACACAAACATGACATCGCCTACATGCTAAAGGACAATATCCACAATCCAAACACCACGGCCTCGACGACCAGTAACTAGAAACCTCTATGGCACACAAAACCAAACTCATCAAGGCGTTAAAACCCAAGCACAAACAACAACTACAACAAACATAAAGGTTAATAAGTTTGAAGGCATGAACCACTATAATGTTACTATTAACACAAAACTTATCATAATTGTGAACTATGATATCTAACAATGATGTCGTTGTCCCATAATAATAATAAACATCACTATAAAAATGCTTTCAATAAACAATCATGAATAAGCTGTCATAAAAACATGTTGTCATTCATTCACAACAACCAATACTAAACCGCAGTCATACCATCAATGATAGTAACATAATCAGATTGTTCTTACTAGTATTACTACATGCTAAAACAAAGTCATACTACATGCTAAACTAGCCTTAAAAAATCAAGAAAACAAACTATGTTTCCATATACAATAACCCAACAATATGTTCGAAGGAACGAACCAAATGATTTCATCAAGTCACATGGAGATGATCTGGATAGAGAATAAAGAGTGATGCTTATAAAGAGTAGTGAAATCAATATAAATGTAAGACAATGCTTCAGATGGAATGGACAATTACGAAATTGAAATTGATATACATCTATACAAAAACACTTGTCTCAGGAGAAAACAATGTCCTAACTGTCAATATCCAATCTATACTAAGCTCCTATTACATTGTATAACTCGTCATTTATTTCATAAATTCATTGTTGATGTAGGAGCATCACTCCATGTCATCAAGCACCAACCAATCAGCACGTGTTCAATGGAGAGGAGAGGCACAACCCTCTCACTTTCAAATTTCAAATTTTGAAATTGTATTAAATGTTGTAAGGCTGAAGAGCCAAAAGCCATGCATGTGCACAATATTTAGATAAAGGTTTCCTTAAATGGTTGTAAGGCTGAGATATAGATCCGATTCGGACTAGACAACCATTCAATGTAATTGAATGTAAATTAATGAGAGTTGGTGAGGATGGAGGGAAGCACTCGAGGAGCCCCCTTTTGTAAAAGGATCTTCTTTTGTTTTCAAGAGAGGTAGAGGCAGAAGAGAGAGTAGAGAGGAGGAGAGAATAGAGAAGAGAGGAGAGCCGAGACTCTGTTGCAGTTCGAGCTCGAACAGATTGTAATCAAGCATTCTTGATTAATACAATCATAGTAATTTTTTCTGCAGGTTGTTGTTCATGTGTTTGTGAGTTCATGAATGAATGTCTTTATGTGTGATGATATGCTATAGATGTATGTTAAGTTCCATTTGCAGGGGATAGATAGGTTTTCCTATCTATGAGTTCTTTGATTTCAGGTTTGGATTCATTGTGGTTTCATGCAAGAGTGCATGATAGAGTACTGCGGTCTCTAAAAAACCAGTGCAAGAGTGCACTTCTGAATTCTGCAGAATTTTAGACAAGGATGTGCTAGGAGGGTGCACCAACTGAAGTCATTGACTCAAGGAGAAAGTCTCAAGGTTGTTGAACACCTTGAAGGAGAAACTGTGCAGAGGAGAGCATAGAGAGGAGAAGTAGAATTGTTGTGAATCCTGTAAAGGCTCTGCCAGGAGGGCATTGACCAAATGCACGGGATGCATTGAGCCAGTGCATAGAATGCACTTCTGAATTCTATGGAATTTGGACAGAGTTGTGCCAGGAGGGTGCACCATAGGAATTATTAGACCCAGGGAGAAACCTCAAGGTTATTGAACACCTTGGAGCTAATACTGTGCAAAGGAAGGAATAGAGATAACAGAATCACTGAAGGTTCTGTAGAGCTCTTCCAGGAGGGCATCGAGCGAGTGTAAGGAGTGCACAAGAGGAGCTCTATTTCGATTTTAGGGAAGACAAAACATTTGAAGTTCTATGAAACTCTACAAGGAGGGCATCGAGCAATTTCATAGAGTGCATAGAAGGACTCTTTTTGAGTTCTGTTGGGGAAGAGAAGTGTCAAAGAGAGACATTCATAGAGTTACTGAATACTCTTTTAAGCCAGCAAGGAAGGCTTGAGCAGAAGTTCGTCAGGAGGACACCATATTTCCCTTTGAGAACAAATATGGGTGAGTCCCCTACAGGCTTAGGTAAATAAAGCTCAGGATGGATAACACAGTTGTGTGTAGGGACTCTGCAAGGAGTGTAAAGGTCGAGAAACCTTTTGAGGTTTCAGAGTGAACAAAGCTCAGGAGGGATAGCATCCCTAGAACACAGGTAATATATAAGGAATTAAGCTCATAGAGGAAGAAAAGGATGAGGCATTTTGGAGAAAGAAATTTTCCAAGGGAAGGGAAGAATGGCATTCTCAATGTAGAGAATAGTCATCATTAGATCAGTTGGAGAGGTGAGATCTGGGTCGTTGAATCCTATGTCCAAATGCACACAGGAAAGTTCACAAGGAAGATAAACAAATATGGGCCATCAGATCTAGTGTAAAGGACCGATAACCATTGGATTCGGAGGAAGGCGCATAGAGTTTAAACTATTGGAGGTTGCGCAAAAGAAGAGCTGAAACAAATGGTGGAGACGCTTCATGGAGAAGTGCCAAAAATCTCATGGATCGTTGGATCTCACAGATCTGTGAGAAGGTTAAGGCTGAGTGTCTTTTATCATTTCGGCATTTTGACATTTCAAGGTTTAGCATTTCGGCAATCCCGATGACAAGGAGTTGGGGCACTTTGCATTGAAAACCCTAGAGTTGCGAAACACAACGTGTTCTTGGAGCAAGGTGTGGTCACATAAGAATCATCCACATGGACTGATGTTTGGTTAGGGTTAACCATTGTTGAGCCCATTTTGACATTTTTTCATTTCAGAGTTCGAGGTTTTGAGAGGAAATTGATTTTGGAATCACTGCATCTTGAACTCTCGGTTCACAAAACTCTAAAAAGGATATGGACCATTTGATCCAACTCATCGAGAGCCATTGGATATTGCATGTGAATTCCCATATCGGAATTCGGGGATTGGGGTGATGATTGGTTTTGGAGTCACTGCATTATGAACTCCTGGTTCATGAAATCCCAAAAAGATCTGAGCCATTTTTGGAGTTCGGGGATTCTGACACCGGGGATTCGAAAGGGAAAGGAAGAAGGAGTCAAATACTGTTAAGCCCTTTTCGACATTTTGGGACCCGAGTGTTCGAGAGGCTAGGAGTCGGGAGACGTGGAGTCCTGACTTGCGATATCGTGAAGTCCAAAAAGCATTCAAAGGAATAGCACCCCTTTTCAGCATTTTGACATTTCGGGGTTCGAAAAGTAGAGGAGATAGTGTTTGGGTCGCTACATTTCAAACTCTCGGCTACCAAAATCTTGATACAGCCAAGACCATAGGGTTGAGGGAGAACTCTGTTTCGAGTTTGGTGAGAAGGAGGTGAAGACTCACGCCTAGTGCATGTTGTGCAGGTGGGGTTTTTGTGAAGGACCTATGGATCGAATTTGTGCGGTTCTTGTGAGGGTTTGAAAGAATTAATTTAGTTCTATGGATTCGAAGAAGATCGATCATGTGTGGATATTGACCCGAGGGTCAGGGGTCTGCACCAGTTGTGGTATCAGAGCCACTTTCTGTCTGTAGACTGTAGGTAGAGAGAGGCAGAGTAGATAAAGAAAATACTCTGATACACATTAGTTGTGGAAGCAAAGCCACTTTCTGTCTATAGACTACAAGCAGAGGGAGTCAAAGTAGATAAAGAAAATACTCTGATACACACCAGTTGTGGTATCAGAGCCACTTTATGTATGTATACTATAGGCAGAGGGAGGCAGAGTAGATAAAGAAAATACTCTGATACACACTAGTTGTGGTATCAGAGTGTTATTTTTCATTTGTAGACTTCAGGCGAAGGAGACAATAGGTGGAAAAGGAAGACAAAGTGTTGAAGCTCTGTGATGATTGTTTCAAGGTGTGCAATAGTCAATAGATAGTCAGGAGGAATGTAGGAAAGGATGTAAGCACTCACGGTTACAGAGTAACTGCAACAAATTTCCCAGGAGGGAAGATAGGAACAGGAAGATGGCTATTGAAGGCCATGGATGCGGTGGAATGAAAAACCACTAGAAACAGAAAAAAAATCCAAAGATGGATCTGGAACTCGCTGAGATAAGGGAAAGAATGGAAGAGCTTGCACTATGGGTGTAGTAGAATGCAAAGATGCATTGGGTGTATGAATGGCCTTTGAGGAGGAAAGCAAAGTGGTCATTCAAGAAATTGTTGGCCAGAAGACAACAAAGGCTATTGAGGAGGTGGTTGAGGTATGTGAAAAGCTTCAGAGCCATCGAGGAGATGGTTCATGCCTATGAACCAGAAGGTTGGATAAATCTTAGTGATGATGAAGAGGAGAGATCGAGCAAATATCTCAGAAGTTGTCAATCAGGCAGTGAGGAATTTTCAATTTTCCAGGTGGGCAATAAGAAGAGGTCACAGGATGATCTCAAAGACAGCCAAGAGGGTAGAACAAAAAATTCAGGTTGCCAGGAGGGAAATGAGATGAGATCGTTGGAGGATCTCATAGACTACCAGGAGGGTAGAGAGGAAATCCCATATTTCCATGTGGGCAAGGGAGAACAGATGAGACTGTCTGAAAGTCTCATAAACTCAGGGGTGAGTTCATATCAGTAAGGGGAGATGATAGATAAGGAAGGTCAGAAAAGTATTCTGATCATTGGAAGAATTGAGGTATTACTGCCAAATAGCCCAGTTGAGTCCAGAGAATGTGTTGCAGATGTGGCAACAAAAGAAGGACAACCAATAATGATTGTCATGGAGGAAGAAAATGTGGAGAAGGTGTGGATATCTTCCCCAGCAGAAGAGGAGCACACAGTTAAGATGCTCACTCCATGGGAGATCGAGTTGGATATGCTAGAGGATTGGTTGAACCATCCAGAACCAGTAGACGACTACCGAGAGTAGATATTCATGTAGATGTTAGCAGAGTAGCATTATGAGGAATTGCTCAAAATTTTAGTCAGGGAGCTGAACAGTTGATGATGATTGAAATGCCGAGGCATGCAGCAGAAGATGAAGGAGAATTCTAGTCTGAGGAGCAGCTAGAGGAAGATGGAATTCAACCAACACAAGGGGAAATGGTAGAAGAAAGTTTGTCAGAGAAGGTGACTAAACAATAGGTCAGTCAGGAGGATAAGACTGCACAGTTGAATTTTGCAAAAGGGTGGAAAGTTGAGGCCACAGAGGAAGAAGAGAGCAAGGGGGATCTAATTGATCTACCCATTTGCAAAGAGAGAATTCAACCGAGAAGAATGTATAGAGAGAGCTAGCCATGGGAGCAGCTGGATGAGTAGATCGATAAGATTAGAAGGCTGATGTCGAGGTCAGCAAAAAAAATTTTCAGTGAGGGGAAATTGAGTAGAGGAGAACCTTCCATAGTAGCAGGGCCACAGATGAAACAACAACAACGAAGCAATGGAGTAGATGGACAGCTCCAAATAACTATTTGGGATATAGGTGGATTTCAACAGCGGTGCTGGGAAGCTCATGAGCAGGAGCTCATGATTTTTGCTACTGAGGAGTATGATGCAGGAGCATCACTCCATGCCATCAAGAGCCAACAAACTAGCATGCATTCAATTGAGAGGAGAGGTGCATCCCTCTCACTTTCAAATTTCAAAATTTGAGATTGTATTAAATGTTGTAAGGACGAAGAGACAAAAGCCATGCATGTGCGTAGGATTTAGATAAAGGTTTCCTTAAATGGTTTTAAGGCCGAGATTTAGATCTGATTGGGACTAGACAACCATTCAATGTAATTGAATGTAAATTAATGAGAGTTGGTGAGGATGGAGGGAAGCACTCGAGGAACCCCCTTTTGTAAAAATATCTTCTTTTGTTTTCAAGAGAGGTGGAGGCAGAAGAGAGAGTAGAGAGGTAGAGGTAGAAGAGAGAGTAGAGAGGAGGAGAGAATAGAGAAGAGAGGAGAGCCGAGATTCTGTTGTAGTTTGAGATCGAACACATTGTAATCAGGCATTCTTGATTAATACAATCATAGTAGTTTTTCCTACAGGCTGTTGTTCATGTGTTTATGATTTCATGAATGAATGTCTTTATGTGTGATGATATGTTGTATATGTATGGTAAGTTCCATTTGCAGGGGATAGATAGGTTTTACTATCTATGAGTTATTTGATTTCAGGTTTGGATCCTTTGTGGTTTCATGCAAGAGTGCATGATAGAGTACTGTGGTCTCTAAAAAACCAGTACAAGAGTGCACTTCTGAATTCTACAAAATTTCAGACAAAGACGTGCCAAGAGGGTGCACCAGCTGAAGTCATTGACTCAAGGAGGAAGTCTCAAGGTTGTTGAACACCTTGAAGGAGAAACTGTGTAGAGGAGAGAACAGAGAGGAGAATCAGAATTGTTGTGAATTTTGTAAAGGCTCTGCCAGGAGGGAATTGAGCAAATGCATGGGATGCATTGAGCCAGTGCATAGAATGCACTTCTGAATTCTATGGAATTTGGATAGATTTTTACCAAGATAGTGCACCATAGGAAGTATTAGACCCAGGGAGAAACCTCAAGGTTACTGAACACCTTGGATATAAGACTGTGCAAAGGAAGAAATAGAGATAATAGAGTCACTGAAGGTTCTATAGAGCTATGCTAGGAGGGCAATGAGCGAGTGCAAGGAGTGCACAGGAGGATCTCTATTTTTAGTTTAGGGAAGATAGAACATCTAAAGTTCTGTGAAAGTCTACCAGGAGGACATCGAGCAGTTGCATAGAGTGTATAGATGGAATCTTTTAGAGTTTATTTGCGGAAGAGAAGTGTCAAAGAGAAACACTCATAGAGTTACTAAATACTCTATTAAGCCAACAAGGAAGGCTTGAGAAGAAGTTTGTTAGGAGGACACCAAATTTCCCTTTGAGGACACAGAAGGGCGATTCCCCTAGAGGCTTGGGTAAATAAATCTCAGGACGGATAAAACAGTTGTGTGCAGGGACACTACAAGGAGTGCATAGTTCGAGAAACCTTTTGAGGTTTCAGAGTGAACAAAGCTCAGGAGGGATAGCATCCCTAGAACACAGGAAATATCTAAGGAATTAAGCTCGTAGAGGAAGCAAAGGTCAAGGCCTTTTGGAGCAAGAAATATTCCAAGGGAAGGGAAGAAGGGCATGCTCAAGGTAGAGCAGAACCATTGTTAGATCAACTGGAGACACGAGATCTGGGTCATTGAAGCCTACATCCAGATTCACATAGGAAAGTGCACAAGGAAGAGAAACAAATCTGGGCTATCTGATCTAGTGTAAAGGACCGATAACCATTAGATCCGGAGGAAGGCACATAGAGTTTAACCTCTGGGAATTCGTGCAGGAGAAGAGATGAAATGGATGGTGGAGATGCTTCATGGAGAAGTGTTGAAAATCCCATGGACCATCATATCTCATAGATCTGTGAGAAGGTTAACGCTAAGTGTCTTTTAGCATTTCAACATTTTGGTATTTCAGGGTTCAACATTTCGACAATCCCAATGACAAGGAGCTGGGGAAATTTGCAATGAAAACCCCAGAGTCGTTAAATGCGACATGTTCTTGGATCAGGGCATGGTCACGAAGGAAGAAACCACATGGACCGATGTTTGGTCAGACGTTAACCACCTTTGAGCCCATTTCGACATTTCAGTATTTCGAAGTTTGGGGTTTGGAGCGACAAGTGATTTTGGAATCACTGCATCGTGAACTCCTGGTTCACGAAACTCCGAAAAGGATCTATACCATTTGATCCAACTCATCGAGAGCCATTGAATCTCGTGTGTGAATTCCCATATTGGAATTCAGGGATTGCGGTGACGAGTGGTTTTGGAGTCACTGTGTCGTGAACTCCCGGTTTGCGAAATCTCGAAAATATCTAAGACATTTCGGGAGTTCGGGGATTCAGACACCAGGGACTTGAAAGGGAAAGGAAGAAGGAGTCAAATCCCATTAATCCCTTTTCGTCATTCTGGGACCCAGGTGTTTGAGAGGCTAGGAGTAGAGAGACGTGGAGTCTCTCCTCGCGATATCATGAAGTCTCGAAAGCATTCAGAGGAATAACACCCCTTTTCAACATTTCGACATTTTGGGGTTCATAAAGTAGAGGATACAGTGGTTTGGGTCACTACATTTCAAACTCCTGGCTATCGAAATCCCAATATAGCCAGGACCGTCGGGTCGAGGGAGAAATCTGTTTCAAGTTTGGTGAGAAGGAGGTGAAGACTCATGCCTGGTGCACGTTGTGCAGGTGTGGTTTTCGTGAAGGACATGTGGATTGAATTCGTGGGGTTCCAGTGAGGGCCCAAAAGAACTAATTTAGTTTTTCAGATTCAAAGAAGATCGACCTTGTGTGGATCTTGGCCCGAGGGTCAGGGGTCTGCACCAGTTTTGCATTAACATTATAAATTGACTGTAAATTATCATCTATAAATTGACTATAATTCACTATCTATGAATGTTGTCTTATAATCATGTATTAAAAGGTTGCTGACATTAGATTTCGATGATTTATAATTGTTGTCTTTAAAAGGATTAATATTTAAAAAGGAAATTAACATTGAATTGACTATAAATAACTGTCAATAATCATTAGTAAAACTCAGTCAAGCACATGTAAAATGTAGTAAATAGCAGATGTAAAACATAGAGAAGGTAAACGTTGTCTGGGTATTAGAAACACCGTCTAAGTTTTGTTGTGAGTAAAATATGTGAGATTGTTGTGTTAAATATGTGCGAAGGTTGTCTATCAGCTAGGGGATAAGTCTATTGCTTACAGGTATGAAATCACTGACCAAAAATCCTTACACACATTTAATGCATATCTATTGTATTCAAACCCACATTTATTAATAAATTCATGGTTAAGAAACTATGCTCAACAACCAATACCTCTCTCTAAACATGTTTTCTATTAATAATATAACACGTCGTATATTACAAAGGCCAATCGATTGTTGTTATTTATTTCATTAGATAATCATATTGTCCTTCAATTTATTTATTAAATTCACAACATATCTCTATGCATAATGAATTCGCTACTGGGGGAGATGTAAAATCGCTGACCCCCATACTAAGACGTTGTCGAAGTCATAAAATGCATTCAAATATGTATATCATGGGCAAAGGGCATATATGGTACATCTGGCACAAAAGAGATGAAATAGAAGGGGGACTAAATGATGAGAAGGGCGAATCACTGCCCAATACACTGTAAACACCCCCCCCCTCTTACACAATAGAATCACTACCTACACACAAAAAAATGATACCCTTTGCACAATAGACATGCAGGCAATCAAGTAAGAAAAAACCGTCGGATAATACACATTCGGGTATACACAGTCAGATAATACACAATCGGGTATCAGATACACAGTTAGGTATAACCGAAATCGGATAATCATCGCAGCCATTGATAGCATCAATTCGTTATCAATTAAATGTTAAACAAATGTAGATGTAACAATAATGAAATCATGGGTAGGGTCATGTGGTTGGGGAAGTCTAAAACATTGTTAGGAAACTTGAATGGGTGTATAGAGCGTTGTGTTTGGAAAAACAAAAATGCATGGTAAATTCACCTTCAAAAGTAATAAATCACAGAGGAAAAAATCTGTAGTTGAATGTATTTAAACACAGAGTAACTTGCCATCAAAATATAATAATTTATAGAGGAAAATTACAGGCAAGATGGATTAAAGACGCAGAGCAATTTCTCCATCGAAATGTAATAATTGTAGAGGAAAAATTTGTGGTTGAATGCTTACAAGGAGCCATGGATTTTGTAGTGTTTATGTATCCAAATCGCAGATTAAATGATGGAGTTGTTGAGCAATTATAAATACAATTCTCTGTGTGTAAGATGCCAAGAAGAGTGGGCTGAATGCTGGGTAAACATGGGTGAAAACACAAAGATTAACAAAACACAGTGTTTAATGCCAAGATCATTTAGAACACATAGATGATATAGCATGCAAAGACCCTTGAAAAGCTAGATATCAAAACATAGAGGTGTTATAAAATGCAAATCCCAAAGCAACGGAGAGATAAGAAAGGGGTAAACAATTGGGATAAATTATCCTTCGCTCATCATCCATACACATAAAAGTAGGGCATTAGAATCTATAGGTCGCTATACACTAAAGTGACAAGCGTCGATTCATCTCCTGGATGACTACTCAGGGATGGAATGATGACCTATGGATAAGGGTGGAAGATAGGTGCAATCTAATCATAATAGTCAATAAAACAAAATAGAATGGTTATAGCAATCAAGGATTGGGCTACCAAGGAAATCAATTCAAAAGCAGCGAGCGTAAAGCTATGATGACATGAGTTATTGATTACAAATGTTGAGTAAACACATCTATTTAAAAAATATAAGTACAGTAATGAAAGAGAAAGAAAACTAACAATCTACCATTCAAATAAATGCATGAGTATCATAGCCCAAGGCGACAACTCCGAGTCGTTGTCCCACGCACGCTTCGTCTAGCTCCCACTTGCCTACTGATGTGACTTCATCGGTACCTCCCAACAAATTCTAGGGGTACTCTTCTTCCCCTTGAGCCCCCAGAGCCACAAAGGGGCCACACACCCTATACCTGAGAACAATTAGCTCTGAGCTTGCTTCGCAAGGTCGAGCTACCATTCATTACCCGAGTTAGGTATCCTAACTCCGAGAAGATAAATTATTCAAGACAAAAATTACGCAGTGTAACATTACACATAAAAGATCATATCCATGGTCATCCTCCTCCATCCTTTTAATAGAGTTTCTAAGTGATTTCTTTCCCAAATTCCCATTTTAATTTATTTTTCATTAATTTAATTCAGAAAAACCTCGCCCGTACACATATCACCCATCCCCCTAGTTGCGCCAAAAATTAATTTCATTAATTATTTAATTATCCTTATTTCCCTCACCAACCTAAAAGCATTCCTAAAATCTCTCCTTGGTGTCCCCATATTCCCTTACACATTTTAAATGACTTACACCCTTACTAAATTCCTAGTTGAGTTCATAATTAGTAAGTTCTTAAATGCAAGATTCCTTAATAAGTTAGTCATTCGACTTTTTCCTTACGTTTTCCTTTTTCTTTATGTTTCCCCTTTTCCTCTTTGTTTCCTATTTCTTTTGAGTTTCCCTGTTTTCCCTTTTTATCTAAAACTCAAATTAGCAACTGTAGAAAACCCACCTCTTTCTCTTATTAATTAAAAAAATTTAATTAGTATATGTAGAAAAAAAATCATTTCCATTTTTTAAAAAATTAATCCCCCTATGTAATTTGATTTTAATAAATTAATTGAATTTCTTACCCCCTTCTCGTCATGTGTATAATTATGATTATTATTATTATTATTATTTTTACCACAAGTGTCACTTAGACCTAGATTTTAATTTCCTAGGTTGGGCAACATTTTTATTAGGGAATTTCTTTTTAAATCTTACTTGACACATCATTCATTCTAAGGTCATCTAGGTTTATCCACTTATCAGTTAAAAATGCGACGTGCTCTTCAAGATGCACTATGTTCTCCAAGGGTTCCACTCACCTCCTTCCATTCTCATTGTGTGATGTGCCCTTCAGGATGCAATACGTTCTCCAAGGGTGCCACTCGCCTCTTGACTGAATTGGTAGACATAAAAAACCCCTGGAGTCAATACTTCATGACGTGATCTTGTGGGAGACTAAGGAACTCTAACGAATAAGGCCCATGCCTTATTACGTTCCCTTTAGAATCATCGTGAGTGACTGTCCCAGTCTTCCCTCATGACATCGTGGGTCTTATCGAGCTAGGTAATTTTTAACCTACAGTTTCATCCACGGTGGGAGTGCCAGTAGGTTGTGGTAGGGATGTTGTATGCACCTCTCCCTCAACATCTCTGGTTGTCGTGCATGACCCCTTTACTCCACATGTGAGTTTGGTCAACAAGCTATCGTCAGCCTGCATCATCAAAAATCATGTCAACAATAATAATCAATCATCATAACATATAAGAAAATGTACATATGTCATCTCTACAACAATAAAACCCCAACAGTTCACTCCCTAACTCAATTTGGAGTGAAAGGGTTTTCATTGATGCTTCTGCATCCTCGAGGTCCAAGGTCCTACATACTCATGAGAACCCAGTCAATAGCACCTATCTATGTAAATAAACAAAATAACATATCATCATATCAATAATGCCTCGTAATCATAATCAAACAGACAATAGTATAATAATTTGGATCACTTGCAAGAAATTGTCAAAGAATAAGTTCACTCAGTGCACGCAAGAGCGGGAAGTTACATACACCCCCTCTTGTTCTAAACTTTGTTTCAAAGTTTCATAGTATATAAGTGTCGAAGTAATGTGTATCACAATATCAAAGTCTATCTATCAAACAAAAAGGAAACTATTGGCACATATCATATGCGTCCTCCTAGGTTGCCAAGTGTGAACTAACGTTGTCCCACAGGACCTTGACCTGATCTACTGTTTGACATTGTAGCTGTTGAATACGCTGATCCAAGATGTGAATCGGCTCAGCTGTGAGCACACCCTCATCCGATACCTGCAAGTTTCTCATGTCAAAACAGATGTAGGTTCACTTATAATGTCTCAAATAGATACATGATAAACATCATGCATACGCCTCAAAGAATCATGCAAGGATAGTCAAAAGGATATGAGCCTCACTTTCCCACAATCTCGCAGGATCCCAAAAACCTGGGAGATAGTTCAACACCCTATCCAAACTTGATCGAACTCTTATGTGGTTTCAACTGCAAGAATACTCGATCGTTGCATCGTAACTATGGTTGACACAACGCGTATTGACATAACTCTTCTGTCGATCCTGCACTTCCTTGATCCTTTTCCATATAGTTGAATTTAATATTCCATTTCTTGGATCTCTTTCGGTCCCACTAGGACCCTATCCTCAAGCCAATCTAACCCAAAGGCATATGACACGGTCACCTGTAAAGGAACTTGAAAAGCGACATCTTAATGTTTCTTTGATAACTGTTGTTATGTGTGAATTATACGAGTGGCAAGAATTATTACCAATGCTCCGGTTGGTTCATCACATACATGCACAACATTTTCTCTAAGAATTGGTTTGTTCGTTCATCTACTTGTTTGTCTCCTGGTGATAATCAGTACTATAGTTATGTTGGGTTCCCAATGCCTCTTGGAAACTAGTCCAAAATCGTCCAGTAAACTACGATCCTTGATCATATGTAATCCTCTTAGGCACGCATGCCATCACAATATCACTGAGTAAAATCTAGCTATGTCTAGTGCCTGATATGTCCTACACACAAGAATAAATGAGCACTCTTCATCAGAGTGTCGATTAGCACAAAAATCGATTCGTGTCTCCTTGTCATCAGTGGAAATCCAACAATGAAATCCATCGAATTGCCCTCCCATTTTGATTCAGGAGTAGTGTGGTTGTAGTACCTACTAGATGTCTATGTTCAGCCTTCAACTGTCGACATTCTAGACATCTTTCTACGTAGTTGACTATGCCTGCCTTCATTCCTTTCTAGAAGAATAAGGGTTTTAAGGTCTGCCTTCATCTTCGTGACTTCGGGATGAGCCATGTATACTACTCTGTGAGCCTCATTTAGGATTAATCTCCTCAACTCGTCATTTAATGGTACATAAATTCAATTTTTTAAATATTAATAATCCATCGTCATCCAACGTAAATCCTTCAAACCTGGGTACCATCATTGTGTTATGTTTGATAAAATCCTTGACCTCTTTGCTCCAGTCATCATTGCACTAAAAATTTCGAATATTTTCACGTAGATTCGTCTAAAGAGGCATCACCGAAAAGATGTGAGGTCTCTGACTCAATGCATCAACCACTCTATTTATTGTTCCCTCTATGTAAGAAATCTCGGGATCGTACTAGCTAATCAATTTCGACCAACGTCGTTGTCGTGCATTCAAGTTGTTTTGCGTAAATATGAGTTGTAGTCCACAATGGTTTGTTTTAGTTCAAATTTCCATCAAATAAGGTTGTGCCTCCAAACTCTTGAGGCATAAACAATGACTAACAACTCCAGATCATGCATCGCATAGTTTTCCTCATGCCTTCTCAAATTTCTCAAGATGTAAGTGATCACTCGATCTTCTTGCATCAAGACTTCCCCTAAGCCTTATTTGGATGAGTCAGTGCATACCAAGAAGTCTGCGTCCATGTCTGGGACCTAGTAATGGTGTTGTAATCAATAGCTCCTTGAGCCTTTGAAATGATTCTGTGCATTTCTCGGTCCAAAAAAACTTCTTGTTCTTCTTCTACAATTCCACAATTGGATTTGTTATCTTCCAAAATTCCTCGACGAACCATCGATAGTATCCTACCAAACCCATGAAGCTACACACTTCCAAGACATCCATCTCCATAGGTCACTCCATAATAGCCTTGACCTTTGCTGAATCCTTGATGATACCTTCACCAAAGATAACATGCCCTAAGTAGTGACTCTTTGATTGGTAAAATGACCATTTAGACAATTTCCCATACAACTTGTTCTCTCACATACATTGTAGTACCAAACGCAGGTGCTCATCATGCTCCTCCATCGTCTGAGAGTAAATCAAAATATCGTCAATGAATACTTGGATGAACTTCTCCAAGTACTCGCGGAACACCCTGTTCACCAAACTCATAAATACCCCTAGGGAATTTTTCAGTCTCAACGGTAAAATTGTGAACTTGTAATGTCCCAACCTCATCTAAAAGGAAGTCTTATGGATGTCCTCCTCTTTGATCTGCAACTGGTGATACCCTGATCACAAGTCATTCTCGAAAAACACCGTTGCACCCTTCATTTGATAAAAAAGATCATCCTTCCTTGGCAACAGGCACCGATTCTTGATCGTTGTCTTGCTCAATTGATGGAAGTCAATGTAGATTTTCCACGGCCCATCCTCCTTTTGAATGACAATAACAGGTGCACCCCATGATGACACACTTGGAAGTATAATTCCCAGGTCCAACAACTCCTTTAGTTGCATTTTCAATTCCTGTAACTCCAGGGTCAACATCTGATAACGCGTTCTTTCTATCGGTTCAGTCGCTAGTTTTAGGTGTATGGTAAATTTCAATTCCCTCTCTAGAGGAATCCTAGGTAACTCCTCAGGGAAGCTGTTCGCAAACTCACTTACCACCGAAAGGTGTTCTAGACCTTCCTCTAATCCCTTCTCATTTAACACAAGGATCGCATAAATCTTACATCCCTTGCGCATGCTCTTCCGTAGACACAAGGAAGACATGAACCTTAGGGAAATCCCTGGTTCTGACCTACAATCATGCATATCTATCCCTCATCAATGACCAAGCTCAATTGTTTTGTCTTAGAGTTGAGTATCACCTCACGCTATTCCAACCAGTTCACACTGATCACGACATCATAAGATCCTAAGATCATGACGTACAGGTTGGCCCTAGTGAAAAAATCTCCCAGGTTAAGGATATAGCCCGTAAGCCTTCCTCCAACCTTTTGTTTGGCTCCCGAAGATTTTCTACAAAGCTAAACTCACGTTTCTCGACTTCCTTTACCTTAATTATTTTTAGTGCTGCACCATAAATGAAATATCAGTAGCACTGGGATCTATCATAATACTAAGGGTATGGTCAATGATGGTAAGGAGTTCGATGATGAGGCATTGTTCATTGTGGTGTAGTGAACGTGGATCCTCTCTAGAAGCCACGATATCCTGGTGAAAGTATAATTGGTGTCTGATGCTGTTCTGCACCAGATGACACCTAGCCCGGGGGTCTCACTAGAGCCCTGCTCTAAACCCTGCTGAAAGTTCCTACTCTTCTATGAGGGCCTTCAGAATGACCTCATGCCAGTTTTGAGGCATATGAATCCTAAAATTTTCATGAATGTTGACGTTAAGGTCAAACATGAACCTGTTTACCTTAAGTTTCTTTGTATTCAAGTGTGGAGCATACTGAAGCAGCTCCAAAAATGGGCCTCGTTCTCACGCACCATACGACCACCTTGTCATAAGGCATTGAACTTGTTGAGCTGAGGCTCATGAATTCATCAGAAAGACACCTCTCCTGGAACCCTTCCTCGAAAATTTCCCATGACACATCTTTGATGGTCATGTTCAAAATGGTAGGAGTGTCTTCCACCATAGAAGAGTGGTCCCCTTAAGTTGAATACTGCCACGCGGATCTTTGTGTTGGAAGTATATTCACATAGCACAAGAACATCTCCATACTCTCCCACCATGCCTCGATGTTTGTGTCATCTGGGGCACCATAGAACTCGATAAATTTGACCTTCTCGAGTTCGTAGTGAATAATAACGGTACTGATTGGGCACATTTTGGACACTCTAGGGTACATGCATCCTGGCCTTATCTTAGTATAGATGGTGAATCAAGGCCTTTGAAAATATCTAGAAGGACCTTGACAAACCATCATCATCCCTTACAATAATCGAATCCAGCCCAAGGACTTCTTCTTCCCCTTGGGGGTTAGACTCCAAAGGTGCGGGCACCTCTAAAGGCATCGCTCCTCCTTCCATGACACCACACCGAAAACCTATGCGATATCCTCTAATTTTGATCATTGCATGGATATGTTAAGTTTTAAATTGAGTTATGTTAAAACTCAAGGGTTTATTGCAGTGGAAATCCTGGTGAACCATAGTCATAGGGTTGAACCTGCTCTAATACCATATGTAATGACCCCAATCGTTACAACTACCAATGAAGAAAAAATGCAAGTTTTTTGTTTTTAGGCAGGAAGGAAACAATGAAATCAATGACTCAACACCCTAGCACATCGAGCTACTAGGTGACACATGGAAAACTCAAGATAGATAGAAATGACTACCTGCCTGACACAAACATGAAATCACCTATAAGATAAAGGACAAAATCTACAATCCCGACACCATAGCATCGATGACCAGTAACCAGAAACCTATATGGCATGCAAAATGAAATGCATGAAGGCGTTACAACCCAAGCACCAAAAACAACTACAATGAACAATTTCCCACCACAAAAAGCACAAACTCCATCCAAGTTATTGTTCGCCTCTATCAAATAGGGCACGCAAATATCCCCTCATCAAGAATCATGTCATTGCTAGGTGATAGGCATGACAATAACCCTGGCGCAACATAACCTATCTGGACCACAAACTCAATACAAAACCACATGCTAGGAGACTGAATAACTAGAAGGAAGATGATACCCACACACCCAAGCAATGAGTCGACAGGATGCAAGATGACATTCCTCGAATTAAATTGCACAAATTAATAAATGACCCACCAACAACCATAAACCCTTATTTGTTAGGCATGATGTCTAAGTGCGAAGGCATGAACAACTATAATGTTACTATTAACATAAAAGTTATCATAAATGTGAACTATGATATCTGACAATGATGTCATTGTCCCATAATAATAATAAACACCACTGTAAAAACATTTTCAATAAACAATCATGAACAAGTTGTCATAAAAAAATGTTGTCATTCATTCACAACAACCAATGCTAAACTGCAATCATACCGTCAATGATACTAGCAGAATCAAATTGTTCTTACTAGTATTACTACATGGTAAAACACAATCATACTACATGCTAAACCAGCCTTATAAAATCAAGAAAACAAACTCTGTTTCCATATAGAATAACCCAACAATATGTTCGAAGTAACGAACCAAATGATTTAATCAAGTCACATGGAGATGATCTAAATAGAGAATAAAGAGTGACGCTTATAAAGAGTAGTGCAATCAATATAAATTTAATACAACACTTCAGATGGTGGAAAATTATGAAATTGAAACTGATATACATCTATAAAAAAACACTTGTCTCAAGAGCGGACAATGTCCTAACTATCAATATCCAATCTATACTAAGTGCCTATTTCATAGTATAACTCGTCTTGTATTGCATAAATTCATTGCACATTAACATTATAAATTGACTGTAAATTATCGGCTATAAATTGACTATAATTTGTTGTCTTATAATCATGTATTAAAAGGTCGCTGACATTAGATTTCGCTGGTCTATAATCATTGCATTTAAAAGAATTAATATTCAAAAAGGAAATTAGCAGTGAATTGAGTATAAATAGTTGTCTATAATCATTAGTAAAACTCAGTCAAGCACATGTAAAATGCAGTGGAGGTAAACGTTGTTTGGGTATTAGAAACGTTGTCTAAATTTTGTTGTCGGTAAAATATGTGAGATTGTTGTGTTAAATATGTGCGAAGGATGTCTATCATCTAGGGGATAAGGACATTACTTACAGGTATGAAATCACTGACCAAAAATCCTTACACACATTTAATGCATATCTATTGTAATCACACCCACATTTATTAATCAATTCGTGGTCAATAACCTATGCTCAACAACCAATACCTCGCTCTAAACACATTGTCTATTAATAATATAACACATTGTCTATTACAAATGCCAATCGATTGTTGTTGTTTGTTTCATTATATAGTCACATTCTCCTTCAATTTATTTATTAAATTCGCAACATATCTCTGTGCATAATGAATTCACTACTAGGGGAGATGTAAAATCATTGACCCCCATACTAAGACGTTGTCAAAGTCATAAAACGTAGTCAAATATGTATATCACAAGAAGAGTGCATAAATGGTACAACTGGCACAAAAGAGATGAAATAGCAGGGGGGATAAATGTTAATAAGGGTGGATCACTACCCAACACATAGTAAACATGCCCCCCCCCAGCTTACATAGTAGAATCATTATCCACGCACAACAAAACGCTACCCTTTGCACAGTAGACATGAAAGAAATCAAGTAAGAAAAAGCAGTCGGATAATCCATAGTTGGGTATACACAGTCAGGTATCAATGAAATCAAGTAGTAATCGCAGCCATTGATAGCATCAAGCCACTGTCAATTAAATGTTAATTTTTTTTTAGATGTAACAATAATGAAATCTTTGGCAGGGTCGTATGGTTGGGGAAGTCTAAAATGTTGTCAGGCAACTTGAATGGGTGTATAGAGAATTGCATTTGGCCAAAAAAAAATGCATGGTAAATTCACCTTCAAAGGTAATAAATCAGAGAGGGAAAAATTCGTAGTTGAATGTATTTAAATATGGAGTAAATTTCCATCAAAATATAATAATTTGCATAGGAAAATCGTAGGCTAGATGGATTACAGACACAGAGCAATTCCTCCATCGAAATGTAATAATTTTAGAGGAAACATTCATAGTTGAATTCTTGCAAGGAGCCACAGATTTCATAGTGTTTATGTATCCAAATCACAGAGGAAATGATGGAGTTGTTGAGCAATTATAAATACAATTTGTTGTGTGTAAGATGTCAAGAAGAGTGGGTTGAATGTTGGGTAAACATGGGTGAAAATGAAGAGATTAACAAAACACAGTGTTCAACACCGAGATCATTTAGAACATAGAGATGATATAACATGTAGAGACCCTTGCAAAGGCATAGATAAAAATGCAAAGGTGTTATAAAATGCAGAGCCCAGAGCAACGGAGAGATAATAAAGGGTTAAAAAACTGGTCTAAATTATCCTTCTCTCATCATCCATGCACAGAAAAGAAGGGAATTAGAATCTATAAGTCACTATACACTGAAGTGATGACCGTCGATTCGGATCCTAGACAATTTCTCAGGCATGGAATGATGACCTAGGGATAAGGGCAGAATATAAGCACAATCTAATCATAATAGTCAATAAAACAAAACATAACAGTCATAGCAATCAGGGATCGGGTTGCCAAGGAAATGAATTCAAAAGAAGCAAGCGTAAAGCTATGATGACTTGAGTTCTTGATTACAAATGCTGAGTAAACACATATCTTTACATAATAGAATTACAGTAATGAAAGAGAAAGAAAAATAGCAATCTACCATTCAAATAAATGCATGCGTACCGTAGCCGAAGGAGACAACTCCAAGTCATTGTCCTGCGTGCACCCCATCCATCTCCCGCTTGCCGATCTATGTGACTTCACCGATACCTCCCAGCCAATGCTTGGGGTAATCTTCTTCCCCATGAGCCCCCCTGATCAACAAAGGGGCCATGCACCCTATACCAGAGAACAACTAGCTCCCAACTCGCCTCGTAAGGTCGAGCTACCACTCATTACCCGAGCTCGGTATCCCAACTCCCACAAGATAAGTCAGTCAAGACAAAAATTTCACAGCGTAATGTTACACATAAAATATCATATCCATGGTCCTCCTCCTCCATCCTTATTATAGAGTTTCTAAGTGATTTCTTTCCTAAATTCCCATTTTTAATTAATTTAATTCAAAAAACCCTCCCCTGTACACATGTCACCCATCCCCCTAGTTGCGCAATTTTTTTTTTATTAATTATTTAATTATCCTTATTTCCCTCACCCACCTAAAATCATTCCTAAAATCACTCCTTGGTGTCCCCATATTCCCTTACATATTTTAAATGTCTTACGCCCTTACTAAATTCCTAGTTGAGTTCATAATTAGAAAGTTCTTAAAGGCAAGATTCCTTACTAAGTTAGTCATTGAACTTTTTCCTTATGTTTACCTTTTTCTTTATGTTTCCCCTTTGACCCTTTGTTTTCTATTTCTTTTAAGTTTCCCTCTTTTCCCTTTTTATCTAAAACTCAAATTAGCTAGTGTAGAAAAAACACCTCTTTCTCTTTTTAATTAAAAAAATTAATTAGCATATGTAAAAAAACAATCATTTCCCTTTTTTAAAAATTTAATCCCCCAAAGTAATTTGATTTTAATAAATTAATTGAATTTATTACCCCCTTCTCATCACATGTTTAATTACTATTACTATTATTATTTTTAGCACAAGTATCACTTAGACCTAGATTTTAATTTCCTAGGCCAGGCAAAATTTTTATTAGGGAAATTATTTTTAAATCTTACTTGACACATCATTCGTTCTAAGGCAGTCTAGGTTTATTCACTTATTAGTTAATAACACAACGTTCCCTTCAGGATGCACCACATGCTTGAAGGGTTCCACTTGCCTCCTTCCATTCTCATTGCGTGATGTGCCATTCAGGATGCACTACATGCTCCAAGGGTGTCACTCGCCTCTTTCTGTTTTCATTGCGCGATGTGCCCTTCAGGACGCACTACGTACTCCAAGGGTGCCACTCACCTCTTGAATGACTTGGTAGACATCAAAAACCCCTGGATTTAATACTCCATCAGGTGATCTTGTGGGAGACTAAGGGCCTCTAAGGAATAAGGCCCCTACTTTATTGCGTGCCCCTTAGAATCATCGTGAGCAATTGTCACAGTCTTCCCTCACGACATCATGGATATTCTTGAAATAGGTAATCGTTAACCTACAATTCGAGCCATGGTGGGAGTGCTAGTAGGTTGTGGCAGGGTTGTTGTCTACACCTCTCCTTCAATGTCTCCGGTTGTCGTGCGTGACCCCTCTACTCCACATGTGAGTATGGTCGACAAGCTATCATCATCCTGCATCATCAACAATCATGTCAACACTAATAATCAATCATCATAACATCTAGTCAGATGTAAATATGTCATATCTACAATAATAAAACCCTAATAGTTCACTCCCTGACTCGATCCAGAGTCCAAGGGGTTTCATCGATGCCTCTGCATCCTCGAGATCCAATATCTTGCACACTCAGGAGAACCCAGTCAATAGCACTTGTTTATTTAAATACACAAAATAACATATCATCATATCCATAATGCCTCATGACTATAATCAAACAACCAATAGTATAATAATCTGTATCACTTGCAAGCAAGTGTCCTCAAATAATAAGTTCGCTCAGTGCACACAAGAGCGGGATGTTATATACACCCCCTCTTTGTCTAAACTTCTTCCTATATTTTCACAATATATAAGTGACAAAATAATGTGTATCACAGTATCAAAGTCTATCTATCAAACAAAAAGGAAACTTCTGGCGCATATCATATGCGTCCTCCCAGGTCGTCGAGTGAAAACTAAAGTTGTACCACTAGACATTGACCTAATCTACTGTTCGACGCCATGGATTTTGAATGCACTGATCTAGGATGTGGATCACCTTAGCCGTGAGCGTACCCTCATCCGATACCTGCAAGGTACTCAAGTCAAAACACATGTAGGGTCACTTATAATGTCTCAAATAGATACATGATAAACATCGTGCATACGCATCAAAGAATTAGGCAAGGCTAGTCAAAAGGCCATGGGCCTCACTTTCCCACAATCTCGCAGGATCCCATGAACCTAGGAGATAATTTAGCACCCTATCAAAACTTGATCGAACTCTTATGCAGTTTCACCCGCAATAATACTCAATCTCTACATTGTAACTACGGTCGACATGATGTGCATTGACATAACTCTTCTTTCTATCCTGTGCTTCCTTGATCCTTTGCCTTATAGTTTCATTTAATCTTCCATTTCTTAAATCGCTTCTGGTCCCACCAGGACCCTATCCTCAACTCAATCCAACCCAAAGGAATCCAACATAGTTTCCCATAAAGGAACTCCAAAGGAGCCATATTAATGGTGCTTTGATAACTATTGTTATGTGTGAATTCTACCAGTGGAAAGAATTCTTCCCAATGCTTTGGTTGGTCCATCACGTACATGCGCAACATGTCCTCCAAGAATTGGTTTTTTCATTCGTCTACTCATCTGTCTCCAGGTTATATGCAGTACTAAAGTTAAGTTGGGTTCCCAATGCCTCTTGGAGGCTAGTCCAAAATCGTCCAGTAAACACTGATCCTCAATCAGATGTAATAATATTAGGCACGCCATGCCCTCACAATCTCACTGCGTAAACTCTAGCTATGTATAGTGCCTGATATGTTGTATGCACATGAATAACTGAGCACTCTTCGTCAGAGTGTCAACTACCACAAAAATTGATTCATGTCTCCTCATCGTTAGTGTAAATTCAACAAGGAAATCCATTGAATTTCCCTTCCATTTCGATTCAGGAATAGTGTGGTTGTAGTAATCCTATTGGATGTCTATGTTTATCCTTCACCTACCGACATTCTAGACATCTTGCCACGTAGTTGACTATGTCTTCCTTCATTCCTTTCCAGAAGAATAAGGGTTTTAAGATATGCCTTCATCCTCATGAATCCAAGATGAGCCATGTATACTACTCTGTGAGCCTTTTTTAGGATCAATCTCCTCAACTCATCGTTCAATGGTACATAAATTCAATTTTTTAAATATTGATAATCCATCGTCTTCCAACGAAAATCCTTCAAACCTGGGTACCATCATTGTGTTATGTCCAATAAAATCCTTGAGCTCTTTGTACCAGTCATCGTTGTGCTAAAAAGTTAGAATATTTTTATGTAGATTCTTCTGAAGAGGCATTAAAGAAAATATGTGTGGTCTTCGACTCAACGCATCAACCACTCTAGTCATTATTCCCTCTATGTAAGAAATCTTGAGATTGTACTCGATAATCAATTCTGACCAACGTCGTTATCGTGCATTCAAGTTTCTTTGCGTAAATATGAGTTGTAGTCCACAATGGTCTATTTTAGTTCAACTTTCCATCAAAATGGTAGTGCCTCCAAACTATCGAGGCATAAACAATGTCTAACAACTCAAAATCATGCGTCACATAGTTTTCCTCATGCCTTCTCAACTTTCTTGAGATGTAAGTCATCAATCGATTGTCTTGCATCAAGAATCTGCCTATGCATTATTTGGATGATTTAGTGCATACCAAGAAATCTGTGTCCATGTCTGAGACCTAGTAATGATGTTGTCATCAATAGGTCCTTGAGCCTCTGAAATTCTTCCGCGCATTTCTCGGTCCAAACAAAATTCTTGTTCTTCTTCTGCAATTCTGTTAGAAAAACAGGGCCGCCGAGCAATAAAATAAAACAAATGCAGAAACAAAACACAGAAGACACACAATACAAGAGAGACACAGATTTACATGGTTCACCCAGTGTGGGCTACGTCCACCAGAGAAATTGCCAGGTCCTTCCTTTATTATTATCCAGCAAATGAAGGGATACAACCTACAACAATACCCGTTGTAACTTTCTCTTCTTTCTCTCATAATCTCCTCTCTCAGAATACAATATTCACCCATCATACATAGCCGCAATACATTTCCCTCATAAAAGAGGGTTTCCTTCTAGGGAAAGAAACCCTAACATAATCTCTACCATTAGATCTACAACCTTATAATGAACGGTCCAGATTTACAATGAAATTACAATATACTTTTACAAGGCAATTTTTTCTTCGGGGGCTTTGCCCCCGAACCCCCATTGGGGGACACTACCCCAAACCCCCACTGGGGGCCTTCTTTCCCCCAGACCCCCTAGCTAGGGGGATAGGCCCCCCGGACCCCGCAGAGGGGGTACCCCCCCTCTGCACTCCTCCGCATGGAAGAGTGTACATACTTTTGGGGTGTAAATACTTCATGGGGTATAAACACAGCTGAAAGCAAGGACCTCTGAAACAGGAAGATAATCAAGCTCCACAACCAACAAATTTCGCAATTGGATTTGCTATCTTTGAAAATCCCTCGATGAACCATCGATAGTATCCTTCTAAACCCATGAAGCTATGCACTTCTAGGACATTCGTCGGTGCATGCCATTCCATAATAGCCTCGACCTTTGTCGGATCCTTGGAGATACCTTCGTCGGAGATGACATGCCCTAAGTAGTGACTCTTTCGTTGGTAAAACGATCATTTAGACAATTTCCCATACAACTTGTTCTCTCACAGACAATATAGTACCAAATGCAAGTGCTCATCATTCTCCTCCATCGTCTAAGAGTAAATCAAAATATCATCAATGAATACTTGGACGAACTTGTTCAAGTACTCGCGGAACACCCTGCTCATCAAACTCATAAATACACCTGGGGTGTTTTTCAGTCCCAACAGTAAAACCATGAACTTGTAATGTCCCAACCTCATCTGAAAGGTAGTCTTAGGGATGTCCTCCTCCTTGATCTTCAACTGGTGATACCTTGATCACAAGTCGATCTCTGAAAACACCGTCGCACCCTTCATTTGATCAAGTAAATCATCAGTCCTTGGCAATGAGCATTGATTCTTGATCGTTCCCTTGCTCAATTGATGGAAGTCAATGTAGAGTCTCCACGACCCATCCTCCTTTCGAATGAAAATAATAGTTGGACCCCATGATGACACACTTGGGTTGAACCCACTCTGATACTATATGTAATGACCACAATCGTTACGACTACCAGCGAAGCAAAAAGTGCAATTTGTTTTGTTTTTAGGCAGAAAGGCAACGATGACATCAATGAATCAACACCCTAGCACATCAAGAAACTAGGTGAAACATGGGAAATTCAAGACAGATATAAATGACTACTTGTCCAACACAAACATGACATCGCCTACAAGCTAAAGGACAACATCCATAATCCCGACACCACAGTCTTGACGACCACTAACTAGAAACCTCTATGGCATGCAAAACCAAATGCATCAAGGCATTACAACCCAAGCACCAACAACAACTATAATGAACAAATGCCCACAATGGAAAGCACAAACTCCGACCAAGTTATCATTCACCTCTATCCAATAGGGCGTGCAAAGATCCTCTCATCAGAAATCATGGCGTCGCTAGGTGATAGGCATGATAATAACCCTGGCACAACATAACCTATATGGACCACAAAATCAAGACAAAACCACATGCTAGGAGACCAAATAACTGGCAGGAAGACGATACCCACACACCCAAGCAATGAGTCGACAGGACGTAAGATGACATTACTCAAATTAAATTGCGCGAACTAATAAATGACCCATCAACAACCATAAACCCTTATTTGTTATGAATAATTTCTAAGTGGGAAGGCGTGAACCACAATAACAGGCACAACCCACAGTGAAACATGCGAAAATCAATACAGATATAAATGACTACCCACTTGACACAAACATGACATCACCTACAAGATAAAGGACAACATCCACAATCCTGACACCAAATGGTCTTGAAAACTAATAACTAGAAACCTCTATGGCCTTCAAAACCAAATGCATGAAGGCTTTACAACCCAAGCACCAACAACAACTACAACGAACAAACACCCACAACAGAAAGCACAAACTCCAACCAAGTTATTATTTGCCTCTATCCAATAGGGCACACGAAGATCCCCTCATCAGGAATCATGTTGTTGCTAGGTGATAGGCGTGACAATAACCCTGGTGTAACATAACCTATCTGGACCATAGGCTCGAGACAAAACCATGTGCTAGGAGACTGAATAACTAATAGGAAGATGATACCCACACACCCAAGCAACGAGTCGACAAGACACAAGATGACATTACTCAAATTAAATTGTGCGAACTAATAAATGACTCGCCAACAACCATAATCCCTTATTTGTTGGGCATGATGTCCAAGTGTGAAGGTGTGAACCACTATAATGTTACTACCAACATAAAATTTATCATAACTGTGAACTATGATATCCGACAATGATGTCTTTGCATCCCATAATAATAATAAACACCACCGTAAAAACGATTTCAAAAAAAAATCATGAAAAAGATGTCATAAAAACATGTTATCATTCATTCACAACAACCAATGCTAAACCACAGTCATACCATGAATAATACTGGAAAAATCAAATTGTTATTACTATTATTACTACAAGCTAAAACACATTCATACTACATGCTATACTAGCCTTATAAAATCAAGAAAACAAACTTTGTTGCCATATAGAATAACCAAACAATATGTTCGAAGGAACGAACCTAATGATTTCATCAAGTCACATGGATATGATCTGGATAGAGAATAAAAGTGATGCTTATAAAGAGTAGTGCAACCAATATAAATGTAAGACAACACTTCATATAGAATGGACAATTATGAAATTGAAACTGATATACATCTATACAAAAACACTTGTCTTAGGAGAAGAAAATGTCCTAACTGTCAATATCCAATCTATACTAAGTGCCTATTCCATAGTAAAACTCGTTGTTTATTGCATAAATTCGCTGCGAATTATCAATATAAATTGACTGTAAATTATCGGCTATAAATTGACTATAATTCATTTTTTATGAATGTTGTCTTATAATCATGTATTAAAAGGTCCCTGACATTAGATTTCCCTGGTATATAATCATTGTCTTTAAAAGGATTAATATTTAAAAAGGAAATTAGCAGTGAATTGAGTATAAATAGCTGTCAATAATCATCAGTAAAACTCAGTCAAGAACATGTAAAACACAGTGATTAGCAGATGTAAAACACAGTGAAGGTAAATGTTGTCTGGGTATTAAAAACACTGTCTAAATTTTGTTGTCAATAAAATATGTGAGATTGCCATGTTTAATATGTGCGAAGGTTGTCTATCAGCTAGGGGATAAGGTCATTACTTACAGGTACGAAATCACTAACCAAAAATCCTTACACACATTTAATCCATATCTATTGTAATCACACCCACATTTATTAATAAATTCGTGGTCAAGACCCTATGCTCAACAACCAATACCTCTCTCTGAACATGCTGTTTATTAATAATATAACACAATGTCTATTACAAATGCCAATAGATTGATGTTCTTTATTTCATTAGATAATCATGTTGTCCTTCAATTTATTTATTAAATTCACATCATATCTCTGTGCATAATGAATTCGCTACCAGGGGAGATGTAAAATCGTTCACCCCCATACTAAGACGTTGTTGAAGTCATAAAACGCAGTCAAATATGTATATCATAGGCAAAGTGCATAAATGGTACAACTGGCACAAAAGAGATGAAATAGAAGGGGGGATAAATGCTAATAAGGGAATATCGCTACCCAACACATAGTAAACATCCCCCCGCCCCCCTCTTACACAGTAGAATCACCACCCACGCACAAAAAAATTCTACCCTTTGCACAGTAGACATGCAGGAAATCAAGTAAGAAAAATCAGTTAGATAATACACAGTCTATTATCAAATACACTGTCGGGTATCAACAAAATTGGATAATAATCGCAACCATTGATAGCATCAATCCATTGTCAATTAAATGTTAAAAAAAAAGTAGATGTAACAATAATGAAATCGTTGGCAGGGTCGTGTGGTTGGGGAAGTCTAAATTGTTGTCAGGCAACTTGAAAGGGTGTATAGAGCATTACATTTGGCCAAACAAAAATGGATGGTAAATCCACCTTCAAAGGTAATAAATCATAGAGGGAAAAATCCTTAGTTGAATGTATTGAAATGCAGAGTAACTTGCCATCAAAATATAATAATTTTCATAGGAAAATCACAAGCCAGATGGATTAAAGATGCAGAGAAATTTCGCCATCGAAATGTAATAATTGCAAAGAAAAAATTTGTGGTTGGATGCTTGCGAGGAGCCATGGATTTCATAGTGTTTATGTATCAAAATTGTAGATTAAATGATGGATTTGTTGAGCAATTATAAATAAAATTCATTGTGTGTAAGATCCCAAGAAGAGTGGGTTGAATGTTGGGTAAACATGGGTGAAAACGAAGAGATTAAAAAAACATGGTGTTCAATGCTGAGATCATTTAGAATGCAGAGATGATATAACATGTAGAGACCCTTGCAAAGGCAGAGATAAAAATGTAGAGGTGTTATAAAATGCAGATCCCAAAGCAACGCAGAGATAAGAAAGGGGTAAACAACTGGGCTAAATTATCATTCGCTCATCATCCATGCACAGAAAAGTAGGGCATTAGAATCTATATGTTGCTATACACTGAAGTGATGACCATCGATTCAGCTCATGGCCAACTTATCAGGCATGGAATGATGACCTAGGGACAAGGGAAGAAGATAAGTGCAATCTAATCATAATAGTCAATAAAACAAAACAAAACAAAACAGCCATAACAATCAGGGATCAGGTTCCAAGCAAATCAATTCAGAAGAAGCAAGCATAGAGCTATGATGACTTGAGTTCTTGATTACAAACGTTGAGTAAACACATCTCTTTACACAATAGAAGTACAGTAATGAAATCACAAGAAAAATAAAAATCTACCATTCAAATAAACATGTGCGTACCATATCCCAAGGCGACAACTCTGAGTTGTTGTCTTGCGCACTCTCTGTCCACCTCCTGCCTGCTAACCGATGTGAATTCACCAGTACCTTCCAACCAACACTAGGGGTACTCTTCTTCTCCCTGAGTCGCCCAAGTCGCAAAGGGGCCACACACCCTATACAAGAGAACAACTAGCTCCCAAATTGCCTCGCAAGGTCAAGCTACCACTCATTACCCGGGTTGCGTATCCCAACTCCCACAAGATAAGTCAGTCAAGACAAAAATTCCACAGCATAACGTTACACATAAAATATCAGATCCATGGTCCTCCTCCTCCATCCTTTTTATAGAGTTTCTAAGTTATTTCTTTCCCAAATTCCCATTTTAATTTATTTTTCATTAATTTAATTCAAAGAAACCTCCCCCATACACATATCACCCATCCCCCTAGTTGCACCAAAGATTAATTTCATTAATTATTTAACTATCCTTATTTCCCTCACCCACCTAAAATCATTCTTAAAATCGCTCCTTAGTGTCCCCATATTCCCTTACACATTTTAAATGAATTACGCCCTTACTAAATTCCTAGTTGAGTTCATAATTAGAAAGTTCTTAAAGGCAATATTGCTTACTAAGTTAGTCATTCATATTTTTCCTTACGTTTCCCTTTTTCTTTATGTTTCCCCTTTCTTCTTTGTTTCCTATTTCTTTTAAGTTTCCCACTTTTCCCTTTTTATCTAAAACTCAAATTAGCAAGTGTAGAAATACGACCTCTTTCTCTTTTTAATTAAAAAAATTTAATTAGCATATGTAGAAAACAATCATTTCCCTCTTTTAAAAATTTAATCCCCCAAAGTAATTTGATTTTAATAAATTAGTTGAATTTCTTGTCCCCTTCTCTTCACATGTTTAATTATGATTATTATTATTATTATTATTACCACAAGTATCACTTAGACCTACATTTTAATTTCCTAGGCTGAGTGACTTTTTTATAAGGGAAATTGTTTTTAAATCTTACTTGACACATCATTTGTTCTGAGGCTGTCTAGGTTTATTCACTTATCAGTTAAAAACATGACGTTCCCTTCAGGATATACTAGGTGATCCAAGGGTGCCACCCACCTCCTTCAATTCTCATAGCGCAAGGTTCCCTTAAGGACACACTATGTGTTCCAAGGGTGTCACTCGCCTCTTTACGTTTTCATTGCACGACGTGCCCTTCAAGATGCACTACGTTCTCCAATGGTGCCACTCGCCTCTTGAATGACTTAGTAGACATAAAAAAAACCTGAAGTTAATACTCCGTCAGGTGATCTTGTGGGAGACTAAGGGCCTCTAAGGAATAAGGCCCCTACCTTATTGTACGCCCCTTAGAATCATCGTGAGCGATTGTCGTAGTCTTCCCTCACGACATCGTGGGTCTTATCGAACTAGGTAATCGTTAACCTACAGTTTGATCCATAGTGGGAGTGCTAGTAGGCTATGGCAAGGTTGTTGTCTACACCTCTCCCTCAACGTCTCTGGTTGTCATGCGTGACCCCTATACTCCACATGTGAGTCTAGTCGACAAGCTATCGTCAGTCTGCATCATCAACAATCATGTCAACAATAATAATCAATCATCATAACATCTAATCATATGTACATATTTCATATCTACAACAATCAAACCCCAATAGTTCACTCCCTGACTCTATCCAGATTCCAAGGTGTTTCATCGATGCCTTTGCATCCTCAAGGTCCAAGGTCCTACACACTCAGGAGAACCCAGTCAATAGCACCTGTCTATGTAAATACACAAAATAACATATCATCATATCCATAATACCTCATAATCATAATCAAACGACCAATATTATAATAATCTGGATCACTTGCAAGTAAGTGTCCTCAAAGAATAAGTTCACTCAGTGCGCGCAAGAGAAGGATGTTACACATGTAGTGAAACATCTTTTGAAAGGGAAATAACATCTACCATCACCCTTTTCACCCTCTTTACTTTTTTCCCCCTGTAATATTCTGCAAAATTCTTCCACACAAGAATACCCTTTCTAAACTGTCATTATTATAGCAAGATTGTCGCAACATATCTAATTCACAAATTATTTATAGATATTTTTTTCGTCGCAAGAGTGACAAATGTTAACCAAATCAATGTTGAATTTGTCAAACAGTATAACGGTCAATGTTGACTTTATCAAATAGTGTAATAATTAATGGTCATCATCACTCTTGCAACAAACATTGACCAAATCAATGTTGACTTTGTCAAAGAGTATAATGATCAATGTTGACTTTATCAAATAGTGTAATGGTCAATGGTTATCGTCTCTCTTGCGACAAGTCCATAAGTTCGTCTCAAGAGAGATGATAGTCCACTATATTCACCTTCATCTCTCTTGCGATGAAGATGTGGATTCATCACTGGAGCGATGAATATGGGTTGGATTTATAATAGAATTGAAAAATTGAACTCTTTCTCTTGAATTTTGAGATGAAAGGGTACTTTTAAATCATGTAGTCGTCGAAATTTTTTCAATATGTAGTAATGATCTCTGCAAAAAACTGGGTCCAAGAAATTTACCCCTGGTGTGAACTTTTATGCCATTTCCACCACTTCCATCATTCATGATCTAGATATAGGACATCATAAAAAAATTTGGCCAACTCATCAATAATACCATGTAGAGAAAAACAATGCTCCATTTGAGTGACCCAACCTGTAGGATTGGAGCCATCAATTTTATTGGCCTCAATGCAGGGAAGACAAGGGTCACGATGAAAGGAGTTGGATTGAAAATGAAGAGAATGAGAGGAATCAACAACATTTGGTTGGTTCAAGGAGGAAGGACCTGGAGTGTGATTAAGCAACTGACTGATAGCAGATTTGTTTCATTAATTTGGCATCCATGGTGTCAAATTTGTGTTGGACTTGGGTCTCTAATTGTGAAAGATGGGAATTGGTAGAGAAAATATTAGATGTCATATGTTGGATGGAGTCTTGGGCTTAATTGAAGGAAGCTTTCAGGTCTTGGTTGTGAGTGGTGACCATTTGGAGAGGGGTAGTCTGGGTAAGGGAAAATGGGTGGGTGGGACCACAAAAATGACTTATAAGTGATAGCTACCATGACGATCAGGGAAAGAAGGGAAATATAATGGAATAAGAGGAAAAATAGGGAAGTTGGGATGAGGTCAAATCCAATAAAAAAAAAGGATTAAAAATGAAAGGTATGACTACGATCGAGGAGAAAAGGGGAATCCAATGGGATAGGTCCCAAATAAGTGTGTCGACGAGACCACTACAATTTTTTTTTAACTCCAGCGGAGTTATACTTTGACCTGAATAATACTACAGTGACAAAATGCCCAAATGTTTAATAGGAAGAAATGTGTAGTAATTTTGCAACCATAATGCAGAAGGCATAGTTGCATGGAAATAGATCTTCTCTATTCTGTTTTTGTTTCCCTACCAAGGGTTAGGGTATTCAGGGTTTCTACAGATAAGGGTTTTCCCTATGCTATATCTCTCTGATATACTTGCAAGGTCCAACATCAGTACATGGCCCAATATCTCAGGGAACCAACTAAAGAGGCTAGACCCTTCCCTTAGTTGTAATACCTGACTACCTAGGTAATAGAGAGTATCTTCCTGAGTTTTTTTCTTGGTGGTACTATAGTAGTCAGTAGGCCAATCGGTTTATCTATAGAGGGATTCAAGAGATCTAGGTCAATCCATATACATGTGTTTTCTGATGCGCTACGACTCAAAGGGGTACCAACAGGGGTTACAAGGGTGGCCAATAGATGTACGCTTGAGTACGACTTGTATTTTTTGTGTGTATTACTCCCCGACCAAGGGTTTATGCATGCAACAAAATATATTTGTACCTTTAAGATGAAAAAATACATCTCTACCTTGAAAATAAAATTAACCCACAATTTTTTGCCAAGGAAAGTTATTTGATACCACTTGCAAAGTACCAAGTCTATAATATTAGAAGAGAAGTGAAACAATGAATAAAATAAGACCAAGATAGCAATAGAATATGTAAATATTGAACAAATAACAACAACACAACAAATTATATGGAGCCACAACACCAGAATTATACCTTTATTGATAGGAAACAAGGTCCACTTGCCTCTTCGAGGGGGAAACCTCCAACAAAGAAAATCTCTATTACAATAATTATTCAAAAAAAAAACTTCTCATACCCTCGACTCCTATTTATACTAAATCTATCTATCCAAAAGAACAATATAGAGGAAGATCCTTATAGAAGTGGAAGCTTCTATTAGGTCTTCTTACATTTGACTTATTCCTCCTTATTGATAGGCCTTATTAATATTGAGCTTTATTACATGCAAATATATTATTCTACCCACTCGAGGGGTTAGGTAGGTTAGGTCCCTAGCATATTATCAATGTATAAACAGATGTGATCATATGGTTTAGCTAGTGGTGCTTGATATGTTATGATAAAATACTATCTATTACTAGTTCCATTTCTACTTCTCTCCTCTTCCTCTTATGTATGCATGGTTGTATATCACTTGTATACTACTTATGTATTTTATGTTGTGTATGTGAACTTTTGGTAACTTCTCTATGTAATCCCTTAGATTGCATTATTGGGATCATGAATTGATGAATGTACTTTACTACCACTTGTAGCCAACTGAAGTTTACACATGACTTGATTGAAGAAATCAACAATATAAGGAATATAACACAAGGTGCATGAGTTTTTGATGCCTTGAATAGGAATCTTTATTAAGAAAAACAAACATAAGTGGAATTGCTAGCCTAGGAATATCGATGGTTACAAGAAGGGAGAAATACACAATTGGAAGCCACCACTATCTCGAAACACATCTTTGATACATACAAATAGGTACAATATATGTAGGATAAATACAATATTGATCTAGATGTAGTGAAAAAATATTATACCCATGAAAAAATGGACTACTTCAAGAAGATGAAAAGGCTAAGCATCATTGCAGACCAGACACTTGAAGGGTGGTGAGAATTTGAAACTTGACTTCAACAAATCATGCCACACACTATAGAACTTGCATTGATGTTCTAAAATAAGCCTTTGTACCTATACAAAATGCACCTCGTGCTTCTCAACCAAGGCCAATATTTAAATTCTTTAGTCTAAGTACATCATTCACTTATCTTACAATAGCCAAAAAGATATCACAAACTACTAGCATGCAAATGGAGGATCCTAATTGGGCTAGAAAACTAAAAGTCACACAAGAATCCTAAGTTCAACTACAGGAAGCATCGGTAAACCAACTTGAACCACTAGTAGAACCAATACCATAGCAATTAGTGCCATCAACAAGTGTCCCAACCACACAATCTTAAGTATACTTATTGTAAATTTTGAGGATTCAAATTTTGTAATTTTGTGTGATTCCAAGCTTCCCCTTATTCAAGAGAAAGAAGGATTTGAGGGTGGGAGAGATTTTGGAGGGTCTATTCGGTTGGTTAAATAGGTCCCACAGTCAACCAAATGTGATATGTTAGATGACTATAAAGACAAGCTAACTAAGTTACCGGAGTTAGTCAACCAATGAGATAAGTCGACCAACTCAGGTAGTTAGAGTAATTGTAACCATTTTCCACTATTATCAATGTATAAATAGATGTGATCATATGATATAACTAGTGATGCATGATCTGTTATAATAAAATATTACCTATTGTTGATTCCGCTTCTACTTTTCTCCTCTTCCTCCTTCTATGCATGCATGATTGTATATTACTTATAAATTGTTTTTGTATATTATGTTATATATGTGCACTATTGGTAACTTTTTTATATAATCCTTTATATTACAACACATATTGATAAACAACTAAAAAGTACTTATCTTTGTGAGAGTTATATACTATGTAACTACAAATGAAGAATATTTCACCTAACCATAAACTCTCTATCATAAAGGTCACCCCAAACTAAGTTATGAATCCACAAGAAAAAAAATTAAATGATTTGACTGTAATTTCTCTCACTCAACCAAATTCCCATAATTCACAAATAAGAAGCTAACATATTGTACCAAATTCCTAGAATTCGCAAATAAGGAACTAACATATTGTATATAAAATCTTTATGCATATCCCTTTAACCATTTGGTAAATAGTTATTTGATAAACTTTGTTGGTCTTAGTGTGTAATAAATATCATCGTTATCAATTTTTATATCCAATGATATACATATTTTCAATTATGTCAAAAATGTATTTTTTTAAACATTTAAATAATTTAACTTGCTTATATTATTTTTAATTAAATAGCAACTAATTATTTTAAGAGTCAAATTTATCATGATATTATTGATTCTATATTTAAATATTAGTTAAAATTATTATTTTTTAAATAATTTAACTTGTCTATATTATTTTTAATTAAATAATAACTAATTATTTTAAGAATCAAATTTATCATGATATTATTGATTATATAATATTTAAAATTTTTTTTTTTAAATAATTTAACTTGCCTATATTATTTTTAATTAAATAATAACTAATTATTTTAAGAATCAATTTTATCATGATATTATTGATTATATATTTAAATATTGGTTAAAGTTAATTTGTTGTTGGTGGTTCAATGATGTATGTATTGATTTTTAAACTTCCAAACTAAATTTTATTCTATTATTACACGTATATGTCAATCCTACTTGGAAAAACACCTCATACATACATCATACTATTAACCAAAAATAACTAGTAAAGTGCAAAAAAGTAAAACAAAATCGCCACATGGTGCTCTCTTTGAACAATTTTCTAAGAGTCATCTCAAGATATCACTTAATTGGGTGACTCTTCTCATACTCTGACCACTTGATGAATAAATCCTTGCATGTTTTGGCATACGTGAATCTATGTTGTTCAATTGGGGCCAAGTAAAATTCTCTTATATCCACTTCTTGCGCATGATACTTGACTATATTGGTACTTAACTGTTGCAACATAGCCCGAGCTTTGATCAAGTGCTCCATAAACTGTCGCACTTTTCCTAGCACGGTGTCTGTCACCTTTGCTATTTCTTCGACCCATGATGATTCCTTCTCAGCATGCAACTTGACTATGTCGCGCAAGTCGACAAAGTCATCAGGTGTGCCAAACTCCAAGAGTTCGATGTCTTTCATTACTCGATTGATCTTGATCCAATTTTTCTCACACTTGATCCATTTTTCTTGAATTTCTCGGTGGGGTTCTTGGGAAATTTTAATCCAATACTTGGTCGATTCCCTTACGTGGTCGGCGCTGCTTTCCATTAGCACTCAAATGTTGTTCTCTTCAGCATCTTGGCCCTTCTACACCGCGTTGGTAGATTCGATTATGTCTGTGGCTTGTTTCACTTTCTCATACCACCTATCCATATCTTTGCACGTTGCTAGTACCATAAGGGTGTATTCCTAAAGCTCAACTATCCTTGCAGTGAATAGGTGTCATTTGTCTATAAAATTGTCATAGGCCTTCTTGAATTCACTCCTTAGGTACACTGCAACCTGTGTGTTGTCTTGGTAGTATTTTGCCAAGTGATGCAAATGTTCTAATTCTTTTAGAGCAGCAGCTGACTCCTCTTCATATCCTTTAGCACTGTCTAGGGTGGCATCTGTGATCACCATCCCTACACGGATGAGTTCATATGTCCTAGCATGCTCGGTGTTGATTAGGTTTTCGTCTGTGGTGATTAGGATGGAGTGATCTAGAGTAATCCTCCTCTTTTTGGTGGTTCTTTGGACGATAGCCTTCATTTTTTGATCATAAGCTATAACATGTATGTCAGCTACTTCTTAGATAGGTTCAGGAATCTATTGATCCCCCCATGCGAGTGTATTTCCTAGACTGGAGATGGTATATACTTGTTCGGGGCTGGGTTCTCGAACTTCCTCCTTATGTTTTGAAGGCTCATATTTTGTCTTTCTCTCATCGGGGGTTTGAGTACCAATTGAAACTAAGAAATTGAGGGTATTCTATATACTTACTTGATCATCGGTCATTGGAACATCGATTCCCTGCTGCAAAACTTCTTAATTTTGTTCACCCGACTTTGACCCTTCTTTCGAATTGTCTGCGTGTGTTTTTGGTGCATTGGGAAGCTCATTGTCTAATAAACTCTCGACTTCTTGTTCGGTCTGTGGGAGCCCCTGAATTTGAGAATCGAGAAACTTTAAACATGTCTTCTATGGATATTTTCCCTCTTCGATACGCACAGGGGTCACAAGGTATACCTTCAAGATTTCATCATCATCATATATTTTTATCATCTCACTTAAGGGGTTTGACAGACTTGTCCTGCCTGATGTTCCAACTGTATCTAGTTGAGACGAAACACCTGTCAGTGATTCAGTCAGTGGTATTGTAAAATCATGGTTGTCTAACCTAGTAATTTCATCAAGGTATATGAATTCAGGGCCGCTTGGGCCCGTCTGGCTTCTATCTGGATTGTCTTCAGGGATCCTTGTCATGGTTATGAGGTCCAGAGCACCTTTCAGCTAATCAATTATCCTCTACTCATTTTATAACATGAGCAATCCCCTCTCTCACACGTCTTGAGCCATGGGGAGGCCTTTACCTTGCACCATGGCTACCCAAGAAATTTCTACTTCTTTGACCACTACCTGGGGAATTGCTGCTTCTGCCACTAGCATATCTTCTCTGGCTCTGAGGGCTTCTTGACATGATTGTTCTATGGTCATTGTTTATTCATCCAAACTCATGGTTATAAACTTGGTCATTTTGAGATCATCCATCCATGCCACCACTGCATCCCAATCCTGGGCATTTTCTATGAAGATTTCATCTTCAAATTTGTTGTGGGTATATGGCCAGTAGGATGACACTTGAGAGGCATGCTTTAGGACTAGACCCTTTGGGTCATTCTTGCAGAACTTATTAGTCTGGAATCAAAATTCTAATTGGTTCAAACCTTCCTACTTGGCTTGGGTAGTGTCTTTCACTAGGTACAAGCCAACATGCAATCCATATGGTATAAACACCTGCTTCTTATCTTTGACTAGGGTAGTGTTGTAACCTTGCAGGATGGTCTAGTAGCAGTTAGCTCCCACCACAAGACAATAAGGGACATGTGTTGGTAGGAGATGAGGTGCTCTAGTGGCCCAAAATACCCTAATGTAGGTATTGCTTTCATCCAGATACCCATGGATGACCTTGGAGATAAACTTTTTGGCTGCAACCAATAGTCTCAGACACTCTTTCTTGAAAAGAATAAAGTAAATGCATGCGATGACTTCATCATAGATAAGGGAGTAGGATTTTTTGTACATGTTCTCCCATAATATGCTAAAATATACATGGACCGAAAGCTCTACAATGTGCCAGCATAAGTTCATGTCAGTGAAGACGTTTCTAATGCACATGACATCCAACAAGTATGATGCCATGTAAAAGGCTGGAGTGTCCCCTTCTTTTGGTGTCTGAGCCTGTTTTATGCAGATGCTCAACTGCTTGGAAATGATGACTCCCCAATTAAATCCACTCCTAGAGATAGCTATTGGGTATGCTAGAGGCATCCATGCCTCCAAAAACCTGGAGCAATATTTCTCCCCATATAGCCGACAAATCAGTGCCATTAGGAAGATGTATGGTTCTCTTAGGTTGGTCGTTCAGTACCAGTCGAAGGTCTGATTGGTGTATTTATTATGTTACTGCCACAATGAGGCCATTATCTAGATGGTGTCATGGTGCTCATATAATTTCACGATGAAATCAGTGTTTAGTTTCTCTTCCGAGTGTCTAAGTTTGTAGTACCTCTGGACCTCCACCGGAAGGAAAAATCCAACACACCCACCATTGTCATTGTTGATTAGGCACTTCTATGTGTTTTTGTGGTCGATGAGCCATTGCAAAAGTTATATATAGGGAAACACTAGGTTTATTCTTACTACCATGTGTAGGTACGACCATCGAATACTAGGGAATACATGGTCATCGAGCGCTCTTACATCTGGGTCACTATGTAGGATGTATTCTGGAAATTCCTCCCGGCTGATCTTCTTGAAGAGTTCTCCCAAATGTGGGAGTGCCTCTTTGTCCCTTGTGCTTTCCTCTGTGTCTTTGAAGGTCGGAGGCTGAATGAAATCCTTCTTGGTGGATGTTTTAATAACTAGTTCTAGTCTTGGAGAAAATTCTGACTGTGTTGTTTCCCCTGGAGAAGAGCCTTCTCCTACTTTCAGTTCTTTCAGCTTGGGTGCCCTCGGTGATCACCTAGTGGTTGGTTTTCTCATAGGAATTGTTTTATATAGGTGGATATTGGTGGCCACCCACCTTATTCGATTGGCTCAAAACATTTTTTTGACAATTTTGGCAATTTACTATTTTTAGCAGTTTTTAACTTCCGGGGCCATTTTGAGGGCCTAAATGAAGGTTTTTAGGGATTGATATCCTCTAGGATATCCAAAGGCATGATTGAGACCCCAAAATGAGTCTCCTCGATGATACCTTTCCAACATGCTATCACATGCCTAAAACATAGATCATAT
>JASDQU010100222.1:315185-330951 GCA_032191745.1 Picea mariana | reverse complement strand
TCTGAGATTATGGCATTAAAACTTTTACTTTTATTTGTTGTGGAAAAGGGATGCAAAAATTTACAAGTTTTGGGGGATTCTTTATTAGTCATCAATTGGGTGAACAGGGTTCAAATTTGTCATATTTCTCGTCTTGTTACAATACTTGAGGAAGTTATGAGGATTATCATTGATTTTGACTCTATATATTTATCTCACATCTATAGGGAATGAAACAGACTAGCTAATAGGCTTTCCAAAGAAGCCTTGTAGTTAGATTTTGGCAGTTGGCATATATCTGAACGATCAGCAGGGGGTAGTTTTGAATACCACGTGCCTTTCCAGGATGGACTATTGTAGGAGGATTTCACCTTTTTTTTTGAATTGTTAGCAAGATTATGGGGCTACCTATATATGCATAATTGTAATACTTTACATAAGAATCATGTTTTTTTTTTTGTATATGGATTATGAGAAAACCTTGTTTCAACATGTGGTAAGTGGGAAAGGAGGGTTTATGGTGATATGTCAAAACTATATTTTTGTTGAAACTTTCAGTAATGGAAGTGTTTCCATTAAGATAATATATACTTGGTTATTTCTGTTATAGTCAATATATATATACGAATGTAATTTTGTACCAAATTAATGAAATTACAAATTTTTTCTGTGGAAAAAAAAGTGTTCTTTCACTAAATAATTATAAAGAAAAACAATGCTTTGTAATTGAAAGACACTCAAAGCAAGAGATCAAATCTTTCAAAAGAAAACATGCTAAAACAAAGCAAAGAATAGCCAAAATCAAATTCAAAGACTGCCAAGCAGACTGTAATCATACTATAATCAAACCCAAAAATTCACCCCAAAATCATATCTAAGATCTGGGTAGGGAAAACCACCAAAAGCTATAAAAAAATCCCAATCGTTGTAGGTTGTAGGATTCACATAGTGCGACGATCCCTGATCGTCGCAAGTAACTGAAAACCACAGTGTGATGATGTCGCATTGTCTCTCAAAGCAAGAGTGCGTTGATCCTAAATTGTCGCACTGTCCCTCAAAGTAGGGTGCGATGATCAAAGGAAAAATGGAAAAAATAAAAAGTAAGAAGTAAGAAGGTTTTTCCAATGAAGTTTAATAGTCAGAGAATCAATCTGGATCTCCCAGTGACTCAAAAAACAGAACCCAAGCAATCAAAGAAAGAAAGTAAGACAAACTCGGAAAACAATTTGTTTCCCAATATGGTCACCAATTTTGTTATCGGAAAAATTGGTAAGTGACGACACAAACTAATCTCCCTAGTTTCACCCCGAAACTAGAGAAAAACAAGACAATATACTAAACTTTCCTTATATTTCATATATCAAATAAGAAGAGGATCCAAAACATACCTTTTAAATGTTGTAGACTTGACCTTGCCAATGTGATCCAAGCTCTGTTGTAAGGCTTATGAAGAAGTATATGCAAAGAAATGTAAGCCAACTAAGACAAGAATAACAGAGTCTATTTGATATGAAACTATGTACATGATCAAGGAATCATAAAATATGGAAAAGTAACGTTCATATAGGAAAGAAAAGTATATATGTATTAAAGAATATGGAAGAAAGATACAACCAGATGCCTTGATGTTGCCAGGTTCCTTCTAACAGTTCCTTGCTTCCCACACACTTATGCTTCAGGGGTTCTGAGACTATAGATATGATAGCTACTTATGATCTCATCTTGACAAAGTGAATCTCAAATCCAACATACAAGCTCTAAAAACTCCAAGCTACAAAACTCAAGAACTAGCCATTCCAAAAACTCCAAAAGCTCACTTTCCCCGTGAGAACTCCCCTCCTTTTATAAAATGAAAAGGATAGGTTAAGGAGGTTAGGATGATCCCAAGATATCAGGGATGCAACTCAAATCCAAACCGATCAGAGGCCACCTCACCCTCAAAGCTTCTCTTCTAGAACTTTCGAGAAATTCTTCTTTTTCCTTCGTACGGAAAATCGTCACATCCTTAGAACTGAGCAAACTGTGACGATGTCGCAGGACACTATGGTGCAACCTATGATGATCCTATATTTCCACACCCTTAACATTGAGCAAGGTGTGACGATCCCTTTTCATAAGTTTTTTACAAAGGAAAAGGTAATTTTCATCTTTCTAGGAAAATTTATCTTCATTTTTCTTCAGGGATTCAGGCCATTGATCCTTCTAAATACAAAGGATAGGTTCACATCATTAACGGTCATAAGGGTGACAGAAATAATGTGTAACACACCAAGATCACTAAATCCACTACCTTCCACCCCCAAACTCATGGCCAAACAGAGGTCTTCGATAGGATGATCGTGCATATCATGCACATGTACAACTCCAAGCATCCACACACATGGGATGAGAGCCTCCCCTATGTTCAACACGGAAACAATAGAGATCTCCATAGCTCAACCAGCCACAACCCTTTTCAATTGGGGCTAGGATTTCAACCATTGGGTCCCATTGATGTCGCACTACCCCTTGTGACCACACATGCATAATCTTCCCATGTTCAATTTGAGGCTGAAAAAGCCACCAAGATTATAGAATGGATTTAGCACATCCACCAATAGGTCCATGATGTTTTGTAGCAAGACAAATATAAGTATAAGCAACATCGCAATCAACATCGGGTGCCACACAATTTCCAGGTGGGTGACAAGGTTTGGTTGCATTTTCCAAAAGGAGCACCTTATCGGACCCCATCGGAAGCTTTGTCCACTTCACTATGGTCCTTACACCATCACTAAGGTTATGGGTGACAATGCTTTTGAGCTAAGTATTCCCCCCTTTCTTGGATTTTACCCATTATTCAATGTGGACCTCGTTCGGCCATACTTTCCACCATTATTGGACTCATCAGAGACAGTAGATAAATTGACACCGACAGAGCTTAACCTTGATTGCATGGTACATGAAACCATTGGTTAGATCATGGACACATGGGTTAAGGGCACTCACTGATGGTCCAAGGAATAGCAACCATTATTTATTGTACCCTTTGTCTCTTACTTTACTTGTCAATCCTGGATTCATACAAACTTAAGAGGTATTATGCATTGTATGTGCAATATGCAATTGTTAGTAACAGAGGGTTGAAAATGATCAAAGCCTAGAAATGTGTAGGAAATCAAATGATAGAAAGCAGTTATGAACTAATTGCTTTAAAGGAAACAYGATAATTTGAAAGTATGGCTAATCTAAAGTGCATRAACATAAATTATTATACTACATCAAAGATTATTGAATCAAGRAAGYTAAATTGAAGCAAAAGATGCATCTAATCTGAAATTATGACAGAGAATTTTGATAGAAGTAAAAGTTGTAAATTATGACAGAAAATTGTAATGGAAATGAAACTACACTAATGCATGAACAATGCAATCTAATCCCTTGATYATTATYAATATAAATGTTCTTTTATTGTTTGGTGATGCTTTCAGAAAAATAATATTAAACTAAGTCAAAATCTGAAKCTAAAACAAACCTAGAGGAGATTTCTAAAGAAACTGTGCATTTATATAGGATCTGCATAGTTTTTGCAGGATACTCCTACARGAAGMAAAATGAAGTCTGAAGAGGTAGKGAAAGTMTTTAAAAGCATTGACAAAGATAGACTATAAAATAAATGAAGTGAATATATGGTTTTTAGCCTTGGGAGGCACCTAGGAGTGCTCCAAAAGATTATTGAACATTTCTACAGGATGTTGCTACAACTAGCTAATTAGTTGAAATCTTAACAAAAATGGAAATTTATCATGCAAATCTAAATCTAACTTCAATAGAGAATGAAAATTATCTAAGCACTAACTCATAGGCATGAAAACTACAGAAATAGTAAAAAGGGTCCTTGAGCCCTCATGGATGGGCCCTCCCCAAGAAGCACAAGGAACTAAAAGAAACTAAAATGGATTGAAGGCAAAACCATTTTATTTCATAAATATCAGCAGTACATCAAAGTTATTAGTCTTCAGCAAAAAGTCTTGCAGAAAATCTCCATACAATTCTTCTTTAAAAATTCTCTCTCCTCTCTCTTAGACTAGAGGCCTATATATAACTAGAGAGTTCGACCTTCCTTCCTAAATCAAGTAGTGTGATGAGTAAATGAGGGATCTAAGCCCTATACATATGTATTTTCATACTATTGTTGATCATAAGTGGTCATAAATGCACAGGGAGCGCTTTTGGAGGTAGGTGTAGACAATTTCCCTTGATATTTGGTTGGCAGCTCACTCGAGGGGACAAAATCCCTTATTTCTAGGAGGTTGGCGCCCTTGACTCCTATAGTTCAACCTAGTTGGTGGAACACATGTCTTTTGCCAAAACCAATAGTGCAAAAAGGTATATTATACATAAAAATCCACCTCAATCATACATTCATTAAGAAAAATACAAAATACCCATGACTGACTATTAAATATGGTCAAAAGAAAACATTAACTCATTTTGTGGTGGAAAATATGTCAAAGATGAGCCTTTAGAATGTACAATAATGAGGCTCATCATCACCCCCTAGATGAACTATTGCACACCCTTATGCAACCAAAAATGGTCTTTCTAATGTAGTATACCTAGAGAGGTAGTGGGGGGTCTGGAGGGCCCATAGTAATAATAGTGGAGTCCATTCAATGTAAGGTGGACTAGGTCCACTGTATTATTAAATAAGTCCCACTATGGTAGATAGATATAAAAAATGTAAGAGGACTTACTAGAAGGTTATACTTCTAGAAGGTTCCTCCTCTAGAATGTTCTTAGGTGGTTGACAGTACTATATAAATGGGTTCAAGCAATGTAATGAAAAAAGTTGAGAAGTATTGTATTTGGAGCGATAGCTCAATAGGAGGATGCCCCCTCGAAGAGGCAAGTGAATAGGAGAGGATCCCTTGCACAATACGATCCATTGTATGGTGTCTCCCTACCATAAGGGTTTGATAATAATAAAAGTTTGGTTCTTCTATATTTTTCTCTAAATATTTTTGGTGTTTCTATATGAAAGTATTTGGTTCTTAACAAGTGGTATCAGAGAACTTTCCTTGGCAATAATTGTGGGAAAATTTGTTTTCTACTTTTGCAGATTTTTTCGGAGAAACAAAAGAGGGCTGCAAAATTTCGGATTATTTATGTATATTTCTATGCAAAATTTGAAAAAACTAGTTGTATATCCGAGTTCCTCTTAGAAAAACACCCAATTTACAAACAAAACAAAAAATCGTCTAAAACAAAGTCCAGTAAGTAAAGTTATTGGCATTTTAAAATATGTTATTTTCAGGGTTTTTTCCACGAACGACCGTGCGATTTTTCTAATTTTTGTAGCAATTGGGGATGAATTTTCCAAAACAAATTCTAGATATGAGTTCCTCTTTCCAAAATAGTTGATTTCAAAAAATAATCACCCAAATCGGAGCTTTGGACATGAAGATATCGTTGATTCAAAATCAGACATTTTTTAGGGTCTTTGTGATGGAAGGGAGATTGCAAAGCTCATTACTTTTCATAGGGTGCTCAGGTTGCTACCAAATCATTGACATTTGTTGTGGTGGGAAATCCCCCTACGGACTAGCAAATTGGGTTATATTATGCATGCAGATATGACCAAAAGAAACCTACTTTCTACCTTTGTCCCCAGGCCTAATCCCCATTTTTTTTTAGCAAATGCATGGTTAGACCAACATACCTTGTTCCAGATGTTCGATGTCGATCTTTATTTACGCTTGATCGCTTGTTGGTAGCTATCCTCTCAAGATTGACCTACGTACAAAACAAGCAATGAACTACACATGCATTTTACCTACAGACTAATGAGTTAGAGATTCAAACATATATTTACTGAACTATGAAGAACTCATATAGTGGGATGGGAAAATCATTTCTTTATTATTAACTTTAATGAATCAACTTACAATGTCGAGACCGGCCACTGCTCCGTGAATCCTAATCTTGGGCTCCTCTTCAAATGTCCTCCAACTTCTTTGTTGTGTATCTCTTCTTGCACAAGGATGGCTAAAGGGTTGGGACAATGGGAATGTGTAATTGGGTAGAGTTTCTTTACTCTTATTCTCCTCTTCCAAATGGGACCCCTAACCCTTCTTTTATAGGATAGAAGAAGCTAGGTATTTGGATGAACCCTCGGCCATGCNTTGTGTGTTCTGTCGGCAAATTTCCTTTTTTCGTGCTTTTGTCGGTCCACACATGTTATTTTAGGTCAGCTAGCATGTACACACATGCATTAATGGAGTAGGGCACGTGGGCCCTTATAAAAGAGGTTTTTTAAAGAGTTGTTCAGCAGTGCTTTGGCAAAGAAAGGATCTGAGATGGCTTGATGCTAGGTAAGCATGTATGGTGCAAATTAGGGTTATAACAGATGCCCCCTAATGTGTGAGGTCAGAAGAGAATCTGATGGCCGAAATACATTACCAATCTTTACTGATGTGCCGAACAAGTGAGCCCAGGGACCAGGAACCAGGAACCAGGAGGCATCGTCTGCAAAATAACAAATGTCTCACCGAGGTGAGCATACCCATGCTTAGGATAAAATATAATCATGGCTACCAATCAAATACACTGTAGATCCATGTCAAATAACTATATAAAGTGTAGCCACGAACAATACATAGCGGAGCTACATCTCGAAATCAAAAGGATATTCATATGGAGTATCCATCTTCTAGAAGCTGATACGGCCTGATTGCTGGAGATGAGATCTTCAAAGCTCGAGCAACAACTTCAAAATCTTCAAAACTTAAGGTAGGAGTGTAATATGAGTGTACAACTTCACTACCCAGAGGTCTTCGACGACTCGTCGGTCATGGACTAGATAATCTTGATGATCAGACTGAAGGCTTCATTGATTTCGAACAAGGACTTGATTCGACATTCAGGATGGTCGGGTATGAGGGCAAGAGACAAATTGCAGAGGGGTCGAATCAGGCTTGGTAGAAACTTCCCTTGGACAACAGCACGACAAATGATGAGACTTAGGCAGCATGGCATTAATTATAAGTTTACGAAGCAAGAGGCAACGTAAACTCTCCATATGTTTGTAAGAATAACCAAATGGAGGAGGACACAACTCTATGTAGTGAGAACAACTTCCTAAGGTCGTATTACATCCCATAGTTTGATGAACAAATTGACAAATGTGCTTTATCCAAGGGCGACTGATTATGCTACCAATAAAGAAAATACGTTTCCCTTCCTCTTTTTGGGGTATATTTGATTTTTTTGTCTTTTTCAATAATTTTGGAAAAAAGAATAAAGGAATATTACGTTACAATGGAGGAATGAGTGTGACAAACATACAAGTTCAAGGCACAAGGACAAGACTGATGTTCAAAATAATGATACTCGGGAAAAATCCTCCGGGGGCCAAGGGTGTTAAAACACAGAAGCAAATTGTTAAAAGGCTAGCATATAAGATATGCAAATGCGGTTACAAAACACACAATGGTAACGTCCTTCGATGTAAGTTTAACGAGCCTAGAGAAGGTAAGATCGGTGGTTTTTCATATTTAGAGAATCTGAAAAATCATAAAAGGAGACTCCATTGGGGTACCTTTTTCAAAGATAGTCTAGTCGGTTCGAAAAATGGGTAAATTAGCACCGACAAGACATCTATCCAAAACCATTTTAACGAGTGTGATAAGGACAAGATCACTCGGCCATTTTTTCATTTTTAAGGAGTCTGAAAAAATCTTAACTATGGACTCCAACAGGAATTCTCTTCTAGACCAATTTAACGAGCGTGAAAGAATAAGGTCACTCGGTGATCTTTTCAATTTTAGGGAGTCTGAAAAGAGCTTAACTATGGACTTCGTGGGGGTTCCTTTTTCATAAGTTTAGTCCCTCAGGCCCAAAAAAGGGGTAAAATTATACCTGAGAATACTCTTCTAAAGAATTGAAGTTCCATAGAGTATACCTTTGTTCGTACAGTTGACCGCCTGGACCAAAAAAGGGGTAAACTATCGTCAGACAGACGTGACTTCAAATTTTAGTTTAACGAGCGTGAAAGGCCAAAAGATCGCTCGACAATCTTTTCATGTTTAGAGGATCTAAAAAAGGCTTAAAAGAAGACCCATAGAGGTTACTTTTCTCAGTTAATCTGGACAAGATCGAAAATCATAAATGCAATCTCACTGGATGTTGCTTTCAGATCTCAAAGTGATCTTGAAAATCAACAAAGTTAGCTCATGATCGACTCTTTGTGGGTCGATGCCTAGCATCTCCTCGGGGGATCATTATGATCCAACGAAAACATTGTCTATGATGCCAGGGGTTCTAGAGATATCGATAGGTATCGTTTCAGTAATGGTTTCCATATTACCCTCAGCGTAGATCTCATGTGTAGCTAAGGAATTAATAGGACAAGACCTATCTCTCATCATAGTCACGGTGAATTCTCCCACTTCAATTCGGCTTAACTTTGGGAGGAAGTATGATTTGTGATGAAGATCTTCCCAGGGTTTGTCCGGACTAGTCATTGATTCTATTATTGCTTCATCAGAGGGCAAGACTAAGTCTAATGAATTGGTGTGAGCGAGAGAACCCTGAGCCCAAATAGGCTCTAGAAGTGGATCGAGCTCTTGTGCAGGAGTTGGATCAGTGTGGGTTGAAGTTTGCTGGACTAAAGAGTACATTGCTTCAGCTGCGGACAAGGGCATGGATATGCCTGGGTGCCCTATCCCATCCATTGTGGCCGATGGGGAAGGAAGTATCCACGGATCGTCGAAGTAAGTCGTGTGGAACGACAAAACTTGAAAAATCTCAACCTTATGGTGATTGGATATAAACTTGATATCGCCTTGAGGGGGAGGGTAATCGAAGGTACCCATCAAAGATGGGCACAAACCAACCCCTACGTTGACAAAACTTGGTTGAGGATTATCGATCATCGGGACCGTGGATGCCTCCAATGAAGGGTCAGGTCTGGAGAAAGACAATTGATCGATGGTCACTATCTGGCCCTCGTGTGGAAACAACAAGACACGAAAAAATGTAGCAACCACAGCTTGCATGGCATAATTCCAAATCCTTCCTAACAAAAGGTTATAGTGGAGGGGAGCATCAACTACCTCTACTTCGACACACATGGTCTTCCCTCCTAGTTGCACGGGGAAAGAAGAAACGATACCATGTGGTCAGAATGAACGACCATTGAAAGTGGTGAGGAGAGTAGGTGATGGAGACAAAATGGGATGGCCAATGGCCTTCCAACATGCCAACAACATAATGCATGTCGAGGTGCCCTCATCAACCACCGTGCAGAAGATATTTCGAGTAAAAGTTTTCATGGGATAAGCCACTACTATCTGAAACGCTACATGGTAAGGTAGATGAGGTTTTAAGTCAGTTGTATCCAGCATGATTGTACCCGGATTACAAGTCTCGGTAGATCATAAAGCGGTTAACAAGGCTTTCCTCTAGGAAGGGAAGCTTTGGAGGACTTCCAAAGCAGACATCGCACAAGGGGTTTGTGATAAATCTTCCACCACAGAGTAGTTCTGGGCGGCCCTTGCGTTTGGGTTATGAGAAGATTTTTTGAATGCGCCTTTGGGAATGCGTGTCATTATTTTGCCCAACATCTTCTCATTCTGTAGAGGAAGAGATGGGAGTTCAGCTTCTTTACCCTTCTCAAAAGTTCTTGGTTTACTATAGTCATGTGCTCTAGTCGATATATAAGCATCACCCCTCACCATATATACATTCGCGGATGTGGGGTTGTTCGCAAGAAGAGAGGGTCCTTGGCTGCCCCCTTCCGTGCTTGCAGAGGCCTGTGTTAGATTTTTCCCATGTTGGAATGGATTGGTTAACACAACAGGTTCTTGTTGTGTCACAAACTTTTGGGCCTCTGCAAGCCAGGGACAAAGGTGAGTCGGGTGGTCCTCCACGCACAAGTTGCATGGATACCTCGCCTTCTGTTTCTCAGTATTGCCCCCGCCAGCATTATCGGTGGGTTTCTCATCCCCCTTACCCTTCTTTCGTTGTTTTTTCTTTCCTTCAGGTTGTTGGGTGGCCTTTGGATTAGTCGATTGCACTGTGTGTACATCCGACATTTTGGTAGGGGAGTAGCCAAAGCAGTAGTTTGGCTAGCCGTTGTGTGTTGTATAGACAATTGTTGCAATTGATTTGTTAGTTTCTAAGTGGGCTTTGTTTTTGTTGAACTGACAATACCATCGGCATGTAGTTCAACTCTCTGTCTGGTTTTATCAAGTATTGAGCGTGGTGCATCTGGCAAGATCTCGTATAATAAACTAGACTGAGAATAGATTAGCTCAAGTTGTTGAGCTCTCATGATGGCGTCTTCTTTGAAAAATACTCCCGACGTCACGACTTCTTTGGACAACTGTGGGACCAAAGACTTAAGAAACCACTCGAGCAGGAATGTTGGTGGGACTGGTACCTTAATTAAACTCTTTCTGTGTCTCCATTATTGAATGTGATCAGAGATATGGTCCACTTTAGTTTGTGAGAAATTGGTCAGCAATTCGGTGCCAGCGTCGTATCTCACAGGAAACTGGAAATGGTTTAGGAAAGCCATCGCTAGTTCACCGAAGGAAGAGTATCTTAAGCGGTCGAGCTCGATGTACCAGTTTGCGGCACTCCCAATGAGAGTACGTTGAAACAATCGCAATTGTATGGAATCATATTTCAATGAGTTAGATGAGCACCAAAGATGGAAGGTAGTCACATGATCTCCTAGATATTCGTTAGGCTTGGCTTCGAACTTTGGGATGTCTGAAGGAAACTTCATCGGCATAGGAGGCTAACGTGGATCGTGACAGATAGGGTCATTCAACAACCTTGTCAAGTCTGGCAAATGCAAGGTTGCCAGGAAGGGTAGTTTTGGTTGTTGGTGATAACCTGGGAAAAAGGGGCCTGGAGTTTGACTGGCACCAGGTTGCCAGGAAAAGTTTGGCTGCTGGCTCAGATTCTAGTAGAAACCATGGCCATGGCCAGCGTATAGATTTTGCATGTGAGGAGACATCATCAGCGGATTTCCAAAATAGGACATATATGGTTGGGCATGCATTACATTCGAATGACTTTGGGAAGGATTGCTCCATGTCAGTCCCATGGGGATAGGCATAGTACTTTGTCCAGGGTTCCATTGATTGTGGGAAGAATTACCCCAGATCGACATTCCGGATGAGGGAACGGATCCCTGCCAAGAATTCCAAGGCCCTGATGTGGAAGAAGTTCCTGGGTGTGCCCCCTGTGAAGGAATAATACCCTACATAGGAATAGATTGCTCGAAACTGAGGTTGCCCCCAGTTGGGAAAGTAGCTGACGAGAAGGTGTTGTTACCAAACGCACCAAACAAATAAAACAGTGTCGAACCTACCGACATATTATGCGAAGGTGGTCCTTGACTCCCCGCTCCAAATAAACTATGGTGTGTAGATTGCCTGGTGGATTGTTGATGTGAGCCACCGAGTGAAGGGGACGAAGGAGGTATATGACCTCCCCCGTAAGGGAAAGCGTTACAAGGAGCAGGAGTGTGTTGGTGTCTAAAGATGTCCTAAAAACAACCTTAGTTTAACATTAATTTATCAACCCGGAGATTCGTCTTTTATCTCAAGAATATCAGCAAATTCTATGCAGGTAGCCTAAAATCGTTTAGCTAAACCAAATCTGAGTTCATCAACAATCAAGTTCCTCAAATGTTTACCAAATATTCTAAGAACTAAATGGAATTGAAATCTGATTACTAAGATGTGAAATGGAAAGGAACTAATTAATCTATTGAATTCACTTAACTAGAAAGCAATAATTGAATCTAACTAAGGACTTGCAAAATTAACTATCAATTATGAATTCTGATTACTGGAAAGGAAATGAAAAATTACTCTATCTACGGAAAGAAACAACAATTATAATCTAATCGGAAGGGACAGCTAATGTAACTTTGCTGAAAGGAACAACTATTGTAACTTTAACCGAAAGGAACAACTATTGTAACTTGAAAGGAACAGCAATCGTAAACTAAGGAAAAGGAACAACGCGGATGAAAATGTGAGGAACTGTCAAGCAATAACTTCAGAAATAGAAATCATAATGGAAATCATTAATAACTAATGGAAATTTCTGTCTTCTATACACAAACAATCATAAAATCATTAACACACTTATGCATTTATCCTTGGCTATTGTAAAAGAGATCTGAATCAAAAAATGGAAATCAAACTTCGAACTGATACAATTAAAGAACGAGATAGTAGCTCCTTCAGACTGTGCCCTCGATCTTCAGAAGTACTGCTACGAGAAACTCAGAGCACAGAAATGATAAAAACACTCAAAACTTTCATTGATTCCATGGCTGGTAAAACATTTACAAAAACTGCTTGCGCAGAACAATTCTGAATCTAATTACTTGAATGTGTTTTTTTCCTCTTTTTCTGGATCTATTACCCTCTTATATATTACAATAGTTTGGGTAAATCAAGCTATCTTGAGGATCAAAATATCCTCAGGATTTATTTACTATTATAAAATTACAATATAGAAAAGGCATTATCTTCAAACTGCTTTGCGCCTAAAAAGTATTCAACCTCCAATAGCTTGCGCATAGCCAAAATCTCTTTGGTTATCTTTAACAGTTATTTCTCCAATTCTGTAACAAAATCAAACCATTCCAATCATAATTTAGAATCTATTTAATAAAACTTTGATAACAACCCTAAGAGACATATTAATCATATTGTTTCCTATCTATCCCTAACTATCTAAAGAATCAATCAAAATCATATCATGAACTGTGGGAAAAAGGAAGATATTTATACCTTTTTTGTAACCCAACAGAGTGCCCCCCATGTGACCTTGTAGAGGAGTATTAGAGATCCCTTCCCCCAGACCTAAATTCTATAAAGTATAGTAGGAAATTACATGACTTGTACCTGAACTAGGCATCCTGTATGAGAACGGAGGGCCTGTCACACTTGGTGTGAAAGGGGTTGTGGTCGCCGCCAAAGATGGGATCGGACCACTGTGCGATGTAGAGGTGGTATTGACCATGGTGACTTAGACTGGTGATGGTGGGTTAGGAGGTGGAAACTTTCCTGTGGTGACAACCGTAGTGGGAATTAAAGAATTCCCAGAAGGAGTAACAGCATTTGTTTCCATTGTTGCGTGCGACACTGTCTGGCACTTGTAAGGATGAACCAGTACGATGGTGGGTGCCAAAATATCAGTGGTGCAAGTTTCAAATAGACCAAAATCTTGGACTCCAAGGTCTAAGACGGTAAATTCCTCTGGATGTTGGTCGGGCACAATTTCTTGTGACCCGGTCGCTTCAAAAGACCCTTGTTGGTCTAGCTTTCACCTTAGTGGTGGCGGGGGTGGCTCCAGTGTAACCGGCGGTAGGCCAAGAATCCTTCATGATCGGTGGAGCTTGTGATCCTCCACTGTGTGAGAAGATCAAAGACACACTAGGGTAGTCTAACCGTTCAAAAACAACACGCACTAAAAAAGTCCCTAGAAGATAAGACAGGAAAACACTAAATTAATTGGAAGAACAGTTACAACAACCAACACTAGAGCAACTTACCGGTGCAAGTGAAACTCGAAAAAAGAAGCACCCTCTGGATATACCTTGCAAATCATAGCTCGATGTCTATCCTAGGTATCGCGGTATACCCCCGTAGTCACCTATGTATGTCCCTAAAAAAGATAGGCAACTAGGTTGCCAACGCGCAAACAGTCACCAAGCAGCTACAGTCAAAAGTTGGGTAGACCACAATGAGCAGGGTATCAAGCCCGAAACCTGTCAAGGGTATCAAAAGCAAGTGGTACGAAAGAAAACTAAGGACCTTGAATGGATTCGATACCCATGAAGCCCCGTGGCAAATGCAATCGACAGAATCCCAAAACAAGCCCTCTATATGTGTTCTCCACTACGATTGGTCCAACTTTGGAGAGGTTATCTCCGCTACCTTTCCGCACGTGACCTTGTGTTTATCCCCTATGTTAGAGGGGGGTCCCGGATAATTTTCACGATAGTGGACTTGGACACTCCCTAACTCAGACTCCAATGTTTGATTTTAATGGCCTTGAAGAGTTTCCTCTCCAACCTAATCCAAGGCCCTAATCATGAACTAGTTGGTTAACCCTACAAACATAAAAGTCTAATAAATTTTAGATTTAGCGTTAATTTTATGGCTTGTCTTATATCAAGGGGTATGAAAGTGAAACTGATGATGTTTAAAAGATGAAATTAAAAATGAATAAAAAGCTAGAAACAAAAGCCTTCACTTAATGCAAAATTTCAACAACTTTTCAATTTTTTTTTTAATTTTTCTAAGATCTTTTGAATCAACAAACTTAAAGAAGGATTTCACTCGACTACGAGCTACTTACGATCTCAGTAAACTATCAAAAACTTAAGAAAACAAAGATTTTTCCCTGGCTACTAATGCAAAATCACACTTTTCAACCAAACAAGAAAATGAAAGAGATTTTTTTTTTATTTAAATGCTGATGAAGCAAAAAGGAAAAATACCAACAAGTAAAAAACCAAGAAAAACAATTCTGGCCTAATCGCAGATCGCAAAGAATCACTTCAAGAAATCACACACTAGCAACTTAAAAAATGACTCTCACCCTTGTCTAAAAACCCTAAAGAAAAAATTTTGATGACAACTTTCAAATGAAAAAAGCAAGCTAAGGCTAAGATCAATCCTAAGCTATTGACTGCTAAGACAGAGATTCAAAAACCTGAGAGGTCTAACTCTCGTCAAGGGAAAGGATGATTTCCTTACCCTAAAAAAAAACTATCCTGCACAAGCACACTACTGACAAGCCAACAGCAAGCGTGTGCACGCGAGTTGTGTAAAGCCAGAGGGCGTGTACACATGTGTTGGCCTTATACAGGCAGTGTGTATCTCTAAAACTCTGAAACAAAATAAAAACAAACAATCCAAACCAGGAAAAGACCACTGATATTGAGAACCAGGATCTCTTGAAAGCTTAGACACTCTCTTTAACAGAAACAAGGAAAATAATGTAAGGAAAAAATACGTAAAACAAACGAATCTGAGATAAGACTGAAACAACCAAGACTTAGACAAAGTTCCAAAAAACCCCTGAAATTGACTAATTCTAATAGGGAAGAGGATGACTGCCTCCAAAATTTTTTGGAATCTATACGCTACTATTACTTTTGCAGCTAGCGTTTACACGCGGGCTACAAGAAAGTAGGGCACGGGTACACGCGTGTAGACCTTATGCAAGCCACGTGTACCTCTGTGGGTCTCGAAAAAACACAGTCAAGCAAATAACAGAGATAGCTGGTATGGAAGACCAGACTCTCTGCTAGCTCGGACTTTGCAGAAACTTCAAAAAACAGGCAAGAAAACCAGTCTTTTAAAACTACCCAAAAATACTCCCAAGAACCCTAGAGACTTCCCCAGTATGGTCGCCAATTCTGTTGTGGTGGGAAATCCCCCTATGGACTAGCAAATAAGGTTATATTATGCATGAAGATATGACCAAAAGAAACCTACTTTCTACCTTCGTCCCCATACCTAATCAACATTTCTTTTCAGCAAATACATGGTTAGACCAACATACCTTGTTTCAGATGTTCGATGTCGATCCTTCTTTACGCTTGATCGTTTGTTGGTAGCTATCCTCTCAATATTGACCTGCGTACAAAACAAGCAACAAACTACACATGAATTTTACCTACAGACTAATGGGTTAGAGATTCAAACATATATTTACTGAACTATGAAGAACTCATATAGTGGGACGGGAAAATCATTTCTTT
>JASDQU010100222.1:301274-314427 GCA_032191745.1 Picea mariana | reverse complement strand
TCAGTAATCCAACAAAGTGTTGAGGACAACACTTTCATAAGAGGGATGGAATGTAGTGTATCTAGAGAGGTAGTGGGGGATCTGGAGGGCCCATAGTAATAATAGTGGAGGCCATTCAATGTAAGGTGGCGTAGGTCCACTATATTATTAAATAAATCCCAGTGTGATAGTTAAATATAATAAATGTAAGAGGACTTACTAGAAGGTTTCAATTCTGGAAGGTTTTAATTCTAGAAGGTTCCAATTCTAGAAGGTTCCTCCTCTAGAGTGTTATTAGGTGGTTAGTAGTACTATATAAAGGGGTTCAAGCAATGTAATGAAACAAGTTGCAAAGTATTGTATTTGGAGTGGTAGCTCAATAGGAGGATGCCCCCTCAAAGAGGCAAGTGAAAATGAGAGGATCTCTTCCATAATAGGATCCATTGTATAATGTTTCCCTACCATAAGAGTTTGATAATAATAAAAGTGTGGTTCTTCTATATTTTTCTTTGAATATTTGTGGTGTTTCTATGTGCAAGTATTTGGTTCTTAACATTTGATCTCACGATTCTTGCTTTTGTTCTACACTCTGATGTTGTTCATTGTTCCTCTATTGTCTATCATCTTGTTGTTTTCCAATGCCCTATTGTTGCTCAATGCCATGTTGTTGCTCAACAGAGTGTAGTTGTTCATTACCCTATTGTCTATCAACATTCTCCCGATGTTTTTTGTTGAATTCTTCTCTCATATCACAAGTTGTATACTTGGTGACACCTTGTTGATCTTGGTATCCCTTATCCTTCACAATGTTGGCCCATTATGCTTCTTCCTATTCCATATTGAGGTTAGCCATAGGAGCTACAGGGAGAAGGAGTGGAGGGCTCATTCTTAGCCCAATCCAATTAGTTCTCATTCTTCTTAGATTTTATTTATACCATGGTGTTCTGACGAGGGCAAGCTGCAATGTGCTTGGAGAGTGAAGCTCCTTGATTCTCATGCCAAGAGGCAAGGAATGCCACCTCCTATGGCAAGCCTCTACTGCTACTTCTCCCAATAATATCAGTGTGTCATCAATATGGGATATTACCTCCCTTTGTTTGGCTATCCACCCTAGAGTTATATTGATGCAGGAATTTTTTGAGGGTCATAAATTTTGACTCGGTTATCTGTTTGGGATGAAATTTTATAGGGAGTTGTGTCTCCAAGAGTTCAATGTCATGTCGATCTGATCCTTCAGATCGTACATCATTTTGACACTTTTCTAGGGCCAAATTCCTTCATATAAGGACTTAAATTGGGGTTTTAGTGTTTTTACAGGAATTTTTTAATTTTTAATTATCAGTTATCTCATAGTTATGAACTTAATCAGAAAAGTGATTTGACAAATAATGTCGCTCTAGTTATTTCTTAGTTATTGGTCAGTTTTAGATTCTTACAGGAATTCCTAAAATTAGTTTTTTTTCTAAAATTAGTTGTTTTTGTAAATCTCAGATAGTAGTTATAAGGGGCTGAACTTCAATTGTAATAGTTAGGATGGAGAAGGAATAAAACAAAGTTATTTTCCATTTTATGTGTTTGCATGGTTTTTAAATCTTATGAATGAATTCAAGTTTATTAATTACATCATTTTGTATAAGAGTAGGAAGATGGCTAGGAGAGGAAGAGGAAGAGTAAGGTATCTTTCTCAGATGCCCAGAGATATGCAAAACCTCCAAAGGCAAGTAGAAGATCTTACAAATGTGTTGGCTAGTCAAAGAATAATACAAAGAGAAGTGTTTGATGAGGGGATCGTCCAAGGATATGTAGATCAACATACATAACATGAAGAAGAACAATTAAAGCGCATGGATTTTGAAGAAATGATGCTCAGGGCCCTAGAAGGGAGAAATTATAGGATCAATATGGAAGTTTAAGAATATGCAAGGAATCTTGAACCAGCGGAGTTAATAGATTAGTTGAATGCCATGGAATTTTTTTTTGAATGGTAGTCTATGCCAGAGGAAAAGAAGGTGAAATTTGCATGCACTAAGTTGAAGGGTCACGCCATGATCTAGTGGGATCATGTGCACAAAGACAGAGAAAAAAAAGGAAAAGTCAAAATTAGGACCTGGAGAGAGATGGAAAAAAATTGCAAGAAATTTGTTTTCCTCTGGAAGGTCAGAACAATTTTGGAGTGGCCTAGTCCTAGGAGCATAACAAAGGTAATAATTGTTCATGGGTTGGCTACCTTTTCCTGAAAAATTATTCGAAATTTTAGCAGTATTGTAGCACCCATAACAAATTGCACCAAAGACAAGACATTCATGTGGACCAATGAAGCTGAGGAAAGTTTTAAGTTTCTAGAGAAGAAGGTAATTGAGGCACCCATATTAGCCTTACTGGATTTTGATAAAGTGTTTGAGGTATATTGTGATGCTTCACATGTAGGAATTGGAGTTGTACTTAGCCAAGCATGTAGACCAATTGCATTCTTTAGTGAAAAGTTGAATGTGGTAAGAAAGAACTACTCCACACATGATGTAGAATTTTATGCAATTGTGAAAGCATTGCGACATTGGAGGCATTATTTAGTGTCTAAACAGTTTGTGTTATTTACCGATCACATTGCATTAAAATATGTAAACACCCAAAATAAATTGAATAGTAGACATGCAAAATGGGTCTCTTTCTTACAATGCTACACCTTTGTTCTGAAGCACAAATCAGGATGGTAGAATCAAGTTGCAGATGCTCTAAGTCGACACACTATTCTTTTGAAAACCATGGAAAATGAAGTAATTTGGTTTGTTGCATTAAAGGATTTCCATGCGTCTGATAATGATTTGCAGGATATTGTGGAACAATTGAATAATCTAGTCGCTAGTGTTACACACCAAAATGTCACACTTAGGTGTCGCATATTTTACACACCTTAAGTGTCGCAAAGTGTCGTAAAGTGTCATATGCACATTATTAAGTGTCACCTGCACTTTGTGAAGTGTTGTATGCACCTTAATAAGTGTCACATGCACTTTGCTAAGTGTCACCACCATTTTTCATAATCCCTAAACCATGGTAAATTATAAAACATTGAGAAAATGTTGAAACCTAACCACTTTCCCTAAGCTTTGAGCCTTGTTTGACCACTAACACCCTCTTTGGCTATGTATAGGGAGCGTTAACACTCCCTAATTAAATGTGGGGTGATTTTTAAGTGCCTTCTTATTGGCTTTCCATTAATATTAACTTGGCCTATTCCTTTCACTATGGTGTTCATGATAGTGTTTATGCTTAAGTTAAATCGGGTATAGATAGATTTAGTTCTTACCTAAAAAGATCTAGTAGAATTAGAGAGGTTTGGTTGCCCCTTATTTTGCAAGTCTCTTTGATCATTGAAGGAATTGGAACATAGAGGACAAACTTCGAGAAACATGTGAGTCTCCCTTATTCTATATATAGGTTAAGGAACTAGATCTAAAAGAAAAGTAGTAACCACTTGTTTTCTTTTGTCTTTGGACCAAAGAAGGAATCTTGGTCCAAAGGGGAGTTTAACCCGTCTGCAGGGTGAAATTTCTCACAGCAAAAAAATGGTAACTCCACTGAGGAACGACTTTTGACTAGTCTTCCCTTGGTTCGTCTAGTCCTTGTTGAGACTTGTTTGTGATTCGATCTTGTTTGATGCTTGATTTTGAACTATTGCACTTCCCTCTGCTTCATCAAGAATTTTACAGAGTCATTCACCTGGTCTCTATTGAATCTGGGAAACTTTTGTGTGTTTTTCATTACTTATGGGCATAAAAACTCCCCCGGAGTGGCCCATAGAGTGTTACTAATGCTCCCTAATAGGCTTATGGGGAGCATTACCCCTCTATAAATGCCTTGTCTCCCTTGGTACAGGAGCGGTGATCCCCTATTTTATTTGGTTTCAAGAGTTTTTCCCCTATTTTTCTTAATCTTTTGGTTGAAAGCTTTAGCCCAGAGTCCTTAGGGTTTGCTTTTTACTTTATTTGTCTAAGAGATTGGAATTGTTCACTTATTTTTACCTCATCTTGAGTTTTCAAATCCTTTAAGTTGTGAAATTATATGACTGCCTTGGGTTAAAAAGATCCCTTGATCCAGCCTGCCTTCCAGTTGTTTGATCTTCATCTCATAAGTCTTTAGACTTTTGATTAACTTTATTTTTTTCAAATTTTTCGTCAACTTAAACTTGCAAAGGTTGCTTTCTGTTGAGTTTCTTTGTTGCCTTCTTTTGAAATATTTGGTCTTTTGAATGATTGAAACTCTATTGTTTGTTTCAACCCAACCTTAATCTTTGATTTTTGTGACTCGTTTTTCATGATTTCCAAGAGTGATTGTCTACTTTCTCTTTTACATTTTTTTAGTGCAGTTTGTTTGATTTCCATTTTTCTTTGTATTTCTTTGTGTCAAACATTGATCTCTTTCATTCCCATTGAAATCAAAGAAACAAAAAGTTTTTCATTTGAAGAGATTTCATTGCATATATAATCAAACAAAGAAAATTTTGCATTCTTTACGAAATTTGTTTTGGTACAAGAGCTAGGCTTGCATTTGCATTTGGATTTTAGAAAGATTTGCTTAATAATTCAGCATCGTCTTGCTCCCAAGAATTGAAAAAGTTGCATAATTTTGAGTTCTTATTTTTTAAGAAGAATGGAACTCTTCTCCTTCTCATAGATAGAATTCGTTGAAAAGGAACGATTGCATTTCATTCTTTTTGCATTCTACTGGAGTTGAGTCTCACACATCATTAGTTTCATTTCCATGAACCTTCTGAGTAAAAACAACCATTAAAATCAACCAACGCACTAATAAAATTGACTAGACATTTTTTGGTGTATAGCATGCCAATAGTAGCATAGGATTAGGGTCTTTGGACTAGGAAAATGAGTAAATTGTCCAAAACTACTAAACAAATTGTAGAACACTAAAGAGACTAAAATACAAATTTTGTATAAGCATAGTCGGGAACCCCCTCTAACACAGGGGATAAACACGAGGTCACTTGCAGAAGAGAAGTGGAGATTACCCCTCCAAATCTTGACCAATCGTAGTGGAAAGAGAGTATATTGGGGGGTTTTCTTGAGAAACTATTGGTTTCGTTTAGTCTCGGTGCTTCGTGAATCCTAAATCCATTCGGGGTCCTTATGAGTCTTACCGATCCAATAGTCTTAAGTTCTCTTGAAGAATTTTAGACTTTGATATCCTTCCCATACGTTCAATCCCAACTGTCAACTTTACCCCTCCAGAGGCTGACTACGAGTTGGTAACCTTAGTGGCCTTTCCTAGGTATCTATAGAGGTGACTAGGGGGGATTCCCATGGTACCTGTTGTGGACTTCGTATCACAATTTCAGTACCCTTGGAGGGTGGCCCCATGAAGCGAGGGATACTTGCACCGAGAAGGGATATTATCTGAAACTTGGGGTAACTGCTTCTCATGTCTTCATTGGCGGCTTGACATCTTGTCTTCGAAAGATCCTTTTATCTATTGTTTGCTTGGTTGATTACCTATATATTTTTATTAGGATGTGTGTTTCTTTTGAAGTTCATAGTTTTCCTTAGGAAACATTGTTACTTTCATCATGATCGATTGAAGGCTACAAATATCTCATGGTATGAAAGGTCTAGATCCCGAGATTAACAAACATCAAAACAATCCTTCTAATAAAGGAATCATTAACAAGGAAATGACTTCTGAAGTCATGAATGTAGATCTCGGAAGAGATTTCCATGAAGAAGAATTGGTTACCACCTTCGCAGAAGGCATAGTCCTCCTTGTAAATCCTTCTACCATTGATCCACATGGCCCATTACATGTTGATATGCCATCATCGAGTTTTCTCCGTGCCTATTCTTCTTACAATTTGCCACTACACAATCTTTTGGCATGAACCCATCGAATTTTGGTTTTCTAGAAGGACTTGAGAATTTATCTTCATCCACAACACATGTAATTGATGTTGTTGGTGATTCTTCTTTACTGGGAACATCGATGACCCAGGTAACCCCAACATAACCACTTATGAATACATCACACTTCACACATGGGTCAGGTAATATTCTTGCTTCACATATGCACACACTAAGTTCTTTACTTGGTTGTTCCATTGTTCAAATGGCCAACAGTCAATTCATTCACACAACCATGGTTACACAAGATAATCATCCTCCATATCCAACTTTACCAATGGGTACACCCTTCATTGGAGGTCCATTTTCAATGGAAGGAAAACCTTTAGTTGGAGGGTAACTTTTACTAGGGGACAACCTTTAGCCATGGGGGAAAATCCAATGTGGGTGCAACATCAACAAACCTAGGGACAAATTTCTCCTTCAAGACCTTCCATCCCTACAACCACTGGCATGTATCCTGGACAACCATATCCAGGAGTTACAAACCCTTTGTGGGGTCAACATAATCCAGTGGGAATTCCTCGGCAAGGAAATTGGCCCAATAAATTTGTGAACCCCATGATTCAAACACAACAACACCCTTAAACACAATATATGGGATGTTTATCCGACCAACCGAAACACATGGGGGGGGCATCAAATCAATTACATTATGTAGGAGGTCTATCAGAACAACCATTATACATGGGTGGCCAACCAGGACAACCACCATACATGGTTGGACTATAAAGGAAGTCATCATACATAGGGGGACCCTTAGGTAAACCACAATACATGGGAGGACCATCTAGTTTTTCCATCTTGTCGTAACCTAGATATGGTCCTACTGGTGTTCTTATATCACATGGTTACTACCAGTATCCACAGGATAACTGAAAACTTCCATTGTTGGCCACATTATATTTATTGGATATGTCACATTTGGCAAATGATACCATACAACATGCCCCATTCTAGCCCTCCATCCCTGCCAAATTACCTCCTGACATCCCAAAATTTGACAGAAAACCTGGAGAAGATCCTAACAATTATGTTATGACCTTCCATTTATGGCATTCTTCGAACTCTCTAATGGATGATTACATTTTTTTGAGGCTTTTTTTTAGAACGCTTACATGTGTAATTACCAAATGGTATATTGAGTTGCCGCATAACTCCTTTGTTGACTTTAATTCTCTTTTCATGGATTTTGTAACACATTTCCAATTACATGTATGGTATGAGACCAGTATAGATCTTTTGACCTCACTTCAACAATCCACTTCCACCCACATATCTGATCATATTCATGAGTGGAGGTGGCAGAGAAGGTTAATTAAAGCCACAATTCTGGACCAACTCCTCGCAGATTAGTTTACAGAGTCACTCTTTCCACCCATTACCAGAGATGTCACCATGGGAGGTGTTGTTATTGAGGATCAAGATATTAGTCGTGCTCAATATTTGGACTTGGTATATTCCCAATCTGACACACTTTACGATGTGATCCCTCATGCTCCTCACCCATCAAATGATATGACAAGACCTACTCCAGAAACCCATGCCAATGGCATGGTAGGTTTCGTTTCAAATACCAAAATTACTTTCGCTCCTTATCAAACCTCTGAAGAATGCAATTCAATCCACTTCATCCCAGCAACCCAAAGGCAAGAAGAAAAACAAGGGTAAATCCAAGAAATCTTCTAACCAGTAGGAGAGTGAAAATATTGTTGATTCCCAACCAAAAAGGAAAGTTAAGTTTCCTTGCATGATTTGTATGGAGGACTACTACATCAAAGACCCTCCTCATCGTGAGGAAGTCACTAAATTTTTGAAAGGTACCTCCCTACCCACAATGTTAACTGAACCTTTTTTAGTTCAGCAGCAACAAACGATTGTACAAAATCTTGCCCCACTGCAAGGGGGAAATGGAGGTCATTCCCACCATGGGGATGCTTCCTCAAGCATCGCTCAGGTCTTTATGTGTAAGGAGACAGTTAGTATAACGACTAGAGATAAGACTTAAGACACTTTTCTAGATAATCATACCAATGGTGGTGCTATCAATAAGCCTTCCACTTCCACTCCTCCTTGTTACCCATGTTTTTGGTCATCTTAATGGTGTATTGATGATGGTGTACTCAGGCTCCTAATAAGAACTTTCTCCTAAGAAAAGTGACATTCATCTCTTCCCATAAAACATATTTTTGAAGAGAGTTCGAAGGTTGCTTATATCCTAGGGTGCGAGAATGACCCATTCTCGCAGGCTACCTTCAGCTAGGGTGCGAACTTCTCGCACTATGCTACATAGCTAGGGTGCAAACTTGTTCTCAAGCTTGGAAAAATATGAAGTCTCGATGGTTCTAGAAGGGAATATTCTAGAGAATGGGTTGGTATTTGAATGGTTATCTCTTTACTGGTTTCCCTGATATTGTGGGATCATTCTTATCCAACTAGCCATCTCATCCTCTCCTATATATTGATGGAATTCTCATGGAAAAGGTTAAGCAAGATTCATTGGAGAATTGGTTTGTGTTGTCTTGGTCTTGACCTCACGAGAGCACCGGAGCGAAGTGGGAGAAACAGAGACCCTAGGAAGCGATACAAAGGTATGTTACTTGTTCCTCCCTACTAGCTAATTCAATGATCATAACTTAGGGAAAGAGTCATGTCCTGTCCTGTTTTGTTCTAGATCTAAGTGGATCTAGGGAGATCTGTTAGTGTCCGCACCTAACGATTAGTTTGATAACAAAATTGGCAACTCCATTGGGGAGATAACCCATTTTCTTTGTGGTTTTTGGTGTTTTTCCTTGGCCATTTACTCTTGCCTTACCTTTCTCCATTCATATCAATCTTTGAGTCTTCAGAATACCCTGATAGACCCTCTGGGTCCAGAAGCCCCTTCAAATTTTTTGTCTTTTTCCAAAAATTTGCTTAGTTTCAAACATTCTCGCACTGAACCCCACAGTGGCCTGCGAGAATATATTGAGTTCGCACTCTGCTTTTAGGTGAATTGCAAGGTTCTCACACTCTGCTCAAAGCTAGCCTGCGAGAATGACCCATTCTCGCACTATGTGACACTGTTAGCATGCGAACCCTCTTTTCAAAATTTTGGATTTAAGATTTTTGCATGTTCAGCTGCCCAGATCAGTATAGGTGCTTGAAAAGAGATTCTTGGACCATTGGTTGATGTTTTCTTGTCTTCAAATTTTGTGCATGATCAGTCTTAGGAAATAAAAGGCTCTTCCTGTCCATTTTTTCTTGACTTTTCTCGGCAAAGATATACTCTCTGATTGTGGAATCTGAGTGCTCGTTTGGTTAAGAACCGGTGATCAGTTTGAAAGTTGGGATTCTTTGTCTTTGTCATTTGCTCATTATTTGGAAGATCACTTTTCTCATGTAATTGAAAAGACTATTTTGGTCTGCTTGTTATTTTTTTTTCCATTGAAAGATTGGTTTGGGTTTTTGTCTATTGCTTGTTCATTAGTTTTTGGTTTTCTTCACTCTCACCATCATGGTGTAGGTCCTTTTTGAAAACTGAACAACATTTTTCTTTCAAAATCATTTTCATCTTCGAAAGTATTGAAAATCAATTGTTGAAATTATTGAAAAAGGAACAATAGAGAATTGTTATTATTGTGTGATTCGTTGCAATTGCATTTTAAAGGAACTTGTGTATAGTAGTTCAAGATTGGTCTAGAAAACTTCTCTTTCCCTCCCGTACATAGGATTCATTGAACGAAAATTGATATATTTCATTCCTATCTAAGCATCGTTGGGTCAGAGTCTCATACAACATCAGTTTCATCTCCACTTCCTTTGAGTAACAACAACCCTTAATAACACTGCGCAATTGTAAAATTTAACTAGTAACTCTTTTCTAGGGCTCTATTACACCAACATTTAGCTAGGCTAGCGCTTTGGAATAGGTAGAGAGATACACTCTCCAAAGCACAAAACACACAATAGCATCTTGTGTTAAGGAGTTTCAAATTCCATTTACAACATTTTGTCCTGGGAAGCCCTTCTCACACAAGGGTCAAACATGAGGTCGCATTGATATTGACAGAGTTACTCACCCTGCTTTGTTGATATCAGTGTAGAGATTGCACGTATGATGGGGGTCACTTGGAGGTATACCCACAATGATGAGTGGAATCCTCTTGAGTTGATTTCGGGCTAGATACCCTGCCCTTGCGTGTGGATCGGACTGTCGATTGTCCCCAAGGATTTATTGTTGTCGGTGGTAACCTTAGTGACCTATCTTTCTAGGGTCTTACACAAAGTGACTGTGAAGGGGCAAGTCTTCACGATACATGGAATCGACATTGGCCAAACTCACTCGAGATCCTTGGAGGGTATACCCACGATTATGTGTGGGAGCTTGCACCAGGGTGTAATTCCATTAAGCAGGTCGTCGGCGTAAATTTTCCACCCTAGCCCAACCCCTTCTTGTCTCGTTGTTGCGACGTTGGATTTCATCACCAGCTAGTGACTTCGGAATTAGAAGGTCTTATTTGCTTGGTATTGTTTCCTAGATTTTGTTTACTAGTGCGTGTTGTTTGTTTACCCGAGTTGACCATACGATTTTCTTCATATGTTTGTAACTCATTCACAATAGATCCTCCACGTCGTTCACATAGAATACAGGGTTTATCTCTAGAGCATCTGGAAGGTTCTCAAGCCCTGCCTACAAGCTCACCTGAGGGCTCTCCTCGACAAAGTGAAGTCCAAGACATTACCACGCCACAAGTGGAATGAACTGACTCTCTAGAACATTTCTGAATTACCAATACTCGGGAGGAATTTCGAATTCACCCCGATTCTGAGCGACAGTTTATGAGACTGAATTCTTTCGGAGACTTAGTTGTTGTATCTTCTAGATCACTGGTTGGACCCTTTCCAGGAATAGAAGGCCAAGATCCTTTTTGGTCTACGGGCGTTTTTAGACGGGACCTTTTTGGTGCAGGATCAGGCGTTGAAACCATCATCTCACCTGTGATCTCTGAAACCTCTAACCCAGAGACAGTACCGTTTACTACTGCCTATTATTTTCCTGGTACGGACGCCCCGTGATCTGACCACATCTTGACCATCCCTCTAGAAATGGCCCATCACACAGATACTACGAGTATTCACACCGGGATTACCGCGGTTAGCCAAGCCCCCATTGGCACACCGCGTACGCCCAGCATCACCCCAACACTACCGCCCAGATACCGTGCGTTGAATGATTCCATTCCCACTCCTACGCAAACCCTATCCAGCTCTCTTGGTGGTCCCTCTTCTTCTGGGCATTCTCTTCTCGGTTTTATTCCGACACTCCCTCAATCTCCTTTTGGAGGACCTTTCTCGTCCTCCACTAACAGTCTTGATCCTAGTGGCACTATTACATAATTCACACCAAATTACCAGATTCCCATTGGTGGACAATTTCACCAAGGAGGTATGACTCAACCCCCTCTCAACGGGAAAATTCCTATTGGGACGCAAATCCCAATTGGAACACAACCCCCAATTGGAACGCTGCCCCCAATTGGAACACCACCTCTGATAGGAGGACAGACCCCACCTTATGGACAAAACATACCTCCATCCTTGGCCCAATATTGGAATCATCTGATACAACATACTCCTCAATCGACTGGGGGGCAGCAGCTTCCACCTGCATCCGTGATACCCCCTAGTATAGGCCAACCATATCCCAATACGTCCAATCCTATTTGGGCTCGAATGCTCAAACTCATGTCCCTGTTCAAGGATACAATCCCATGAGCTAATATCTTCTCCAACCACTACCAAATCTTCCCGGGTCTTCACATTATATGTAGACTGCTTATGGTCCTACTGGTTTGCCGATGGGGCTTCCTCCCCAAAGCCACCAGTACCCGCATGTGAATCGACAGTTACCCTTCTTGGCCACTTTGGATCTTCAAGATTTGTCAAGGATTTTAAATTATCCAATTCGTCACTCTCTCCAATGGCCTGCTATACCAACCAAGCTACCATCATACATCCCTAAATTCGATGGCAAAGCGGGAGAGGACCCGAACAATCATGTCATGACTTTTCACCTCTGGTGCTCATCCAACTTGTTGATGGATGACTCTATTCGTTTACGTCTTTTTCAACGAACCCTCACAGGTTCTGCTGCGAAGTGGTATATAGAATTACCACGAGGTTTCTTCGTTGACTTCAACACCCTAGCTATGGCTTTCCTCACCCACTACCAGTTACCGATCCGTTATGAAATAGTGACCAAGATTTTGAGTTCTTTCAAACAAAACAAATCCACTCATATATCTGATCACATTCATGAGTGGCGATGGAGACGACATCTCATCAAGCTCAAACTCCCCAATCAGTTGTTGGCAAAGTGGTTCAAAAAATCATTTGTGAATGACATCGATCGTGACATCGCCATGGGTGGAGTGGTCACGGAAGAGCAGGCCATAAGTCATGCTCAATAGCTTGACCTCGTTTACCCACAAACGGGTATCCTTTATGACTTACTACCTGATGCACCTCATCCTTCCACTTCCGCCACTTCAACTACTCTAGTTTCTTCTCATACAACTGACGGTGTGATTGGCACTTTCCATGCCCAACCACATTCCGCCTCAAGCACCAACCCCAAACCTGCTTCTTCTAATGTTCGAAATGCTCTGTCTCCTGCCCCTCCCACCGACAAGACTTCTGAGGTAAATGCAGTTCAATCTACCCCAGCCGGTAAAAACAAATCCAAAAAGGGAAGAGGTAAGAATAAGGAGGACAAAAATACTTCTCAAGCAGAGCGAACCAAAACTACACCTATTGACGATCGGGATAAGCGCAAACCTTGATACCCTTGTCTTATTTGTGGTGATGATCACTACACGAAGGATTGTCCACAACGCGTCGAGGTCACTAAGTTCCTTCAAGGAGCCCCAAAACCACCTGCTCCGGCCATTTTGTCCCAACCCTTCCTGTCTCAACAACAGACTCAATTGGTCATTCATGACCAACCCTCACCTTCTACTACATCCTATGTATTGATGTGTACTGGCGATTCAAAGAAGAACGACATTGCACTCACCACTTGAGCCAAAGATTATTCTCCCTCTAAAGATAAGGTTGATGACCTGCCTCCTTCATTGGTACAACCCTCTCTCGCGACTCCACCTACCAACGGTCCTCTTCATCTTGAACGACCGAGCCTTGACACAGTTCTTCGACCCCCCCCAAAGGGTGTCATTTAGAAATTGGCTTTCAATCCTCATGCTCGTGCTGCCCAGAACTACAGC
>JASDQU010100222.1:256812-288342 GCA_032191745.1 Picea mariana | reverse complement strand
ATACTTGGATTTTTCTATGGATGATGTCGGTTTTATATCTGTATTCAAGTTTAACCTATACAAACCTTTGGTTCGGAGATGTATGGCTATTTTATCCTTCCATGCAAAATAGTTGTAAGGTGTAAGAATGAATTCTTTTTGGAAATCCATCTTTCCACTGTCTTCAATCTTTTGTACCTGGAAAAGATTTTGGTGTAGCTTTTTCTTGGAAATCTTTTGGCTCTGATACCATGTAAATGTGTTTAACCTGCACATAATAGATCTAGATAAACAATAAAAAACACATTTGCAGAGAGAATTTGAGAAAGAAGAAGAAGGAGAGAAAGAATGAAAGAATTATAATTAACTATTATGAATAATGAATAATTTACACATGATATGCTTTGTATAACTCAATGAGTGCACATTAGAGGAGAACCAATGCACCATTTTGGTGGTCTAGAGTGATCTAGACACACACCAGTAGTTATGGGAGTGAACTTCCACCTAGTCTAGTCTCTCAGGCAGTTACAGGAGTGAACTGCCACCTAATTGAGTTAACTAGTCAAGTAGTCTTCAGTTAACTGACTGAAAAAAGAGTAGTGAGGAGTTAACTCAGGGAATCAAGGATAATTCTATAGTCTGGTGATGATACCAAGGAAAGTTCTAATTATCATGGTGATGATCCCAATGTGGCATGGTGACAAAACCAATGCAGCATCTAAACTCAACTCAACTAGTCAAACTGAAGTGTCAATTGAAAGAGAATATTCTCCAGGTGGAATATTCTCCCTAAAATATAGGAGACTGGATAATGACTAATTATGACTAATAAGGAAATAAAAACCTTAGGAAAAATAAATCCTAGGTGTGTTTGAAGTAACTCCAACAAATGGAAAAGATTCCATTTGGTGGGAAGACCTTAAGAATGTGAAAGGAATCCATGAAGAGGAATTATCATGGAAACAATTTGAGAAACACTTCAAGAAGAATATCTATCATAGAAATACTTTGATGGGAAGACTAAGGAGTTTTATGAACTCAATTTGGGACAGCTCATCATAGAGGAATATGTCAATAAATTCCTTGAGTTGTTCAGGTATGTACCCTACATAAAGGATGAAAAGGTAAAATTGCAACGATTTATCAGTGGGTTACCTCAGACCTACCGGAACAAGATTGAGTTTGAAAAGGAAAATACCTTATAAGACACTATTCGGAAGGAAATGTATTGTTATGAAAATCTTGGGAGTCAAACAGAACCTCGCGAGGTTTGGAAGAAGAAGAGTGGTTCAGGATTCAATAAGAAGGGGTTCAAGTCCTCAAGATTTAAGAACTATAGAAAGGACTCTAGGATAATCCTTCCTACTAGAAGTGTATATCAGCAAAATTTCCCCTCCCATAGTGGAAATAAACCTTTTGGAGCAACCCCAGGAAAGACTGATAACTCACATAAGGAACCCTTGAAATGTTGGGGTTATGGAGAAGAACATATGTTGAAGGATTGTCCACACAGACAACAGAATAGTAGGAGAGTATACAATATCCAAGAAGCTACCAGAGTCAATGATGTGGCTAGGAGCATGCCACAAATTTATGCAGCTTTGGATAATAAACAAGATGACCACCAATATTCAGTGGTGGAGATGGAAGGTATGATCGCCAACCATCTAGTTTCTATTTTAATTGACCCTGGTTCTAACTTGAGTTATGTGGCCCCTCAGACTATTGATAAGTGTAAACTACAACCAGTTAGGCATGTTAAGTCATGGTTGGTAGAACTAGCCACTGGAACCAAAAGAAAATTAGCAGAGGTCATACCAGCTTGCCAATTCATCATGGATGGATTGCCCACCCAAGCGACCCTTAACATACTTCCCCTAATATCTTATGACCTATTGATTGGTATGGACTGACTAGATGCTTATAAAACTAAGTTGTATTGTTACCATAAAACCTTGGAATGTGTAAATAAAGAAGGGAGAAAGATAACCCTCCAAGGGATTTAGAATCTTGTCTCAGTGAGATGAATATCAACCCTTCAAATGAAAAAGTATTGCAGAAAGGGATGTCCTTTATATGCAATACAGATTTTGGAATTTGTTGAGGATAACAAACCGAACCTAGAGGACCACCCCATCTTAAGGGAGTATAGAGACGTATTCCTAGAAGAGGTATCGGGTCTACCTCCAAGAAGAAACATTGACTTATCGATAGAACTTGTACCAGGAGCAGTGTCAGTGTCTAGGACACCCTATAGGATGAGTACACCCAATCTATCTAAGCTCAAGATACAGTTAAAGGAAATGATGGACAAAGGATACATCTGGCCTAGTGTGTCTCCATGGGGAGTACTAGTCTTGTTTGTGAAGAAGAAAAATTGCACACTCCGGTTGTGCATAGATTATAGACAACTCAATAATAAAACCATAAAGAACAAGTACCCCTTACCAAGAATCGATGACTTGTTTGACTAATTAGGGGGTGCTTCCATTTTCTCAAAGATTGACTTAAGTTCTAGATACCATCAAGTCTGAATCAAGGATGAAGACATCCACAAAACAACCTCCCGGACTAGATATGGTCACTATGAATTTGTGGTGGTGCCATTTGGATTAACCAATGCCCCTGCCACTTTTATGTGCTTGATGAATAATGTACTCAAAAATTTCCTAGACAGATTTGTATTGGTTTTCATTGATGATATCTTAATATACTCCAAGAATAGAGAGGAGCATGAAGAGCATCTTAGACTTGTACTTCAAGTACTAGAGAGCATCATCTCTACGCTAAGTTTAGCAAGTGTGACTTTTTCCATAAGCAATTCAATTATTTAGGCCATGTTATTTCTAAGGAAAGGGTGGCAGTAGACCCTGGCAAGATCATATCTATTATGGAATGGCCTACCCCAAAGAATGTATCTGATATCAGATCCTTTATGGACTTAGCAGGATACTATAGAAGGTTCATAAAAGGATTTTCCAAGATTGGTTGTCCAATCACTGCCCTTCAGAAAAAGGTGGTTAAATTCACTTGGACATCAGAATGTGAAGAAATATTTCAGGAACTGAAATATCTTCTAACCCGTGCGCTCGTGTTGAAGATTGTATACACTGATAATGACTTCCTTGTGTGTACATATGCATGCAAGGAAGGACTCGAAGGAGTCCTTATGCAAGAAGGTTGTGTAATTTGCTACGAATCCAGAAAATTTAATGAGAATGAAATCAATTATGTGACCCATGACCTAGAGTTGGTTGCCATAGTGCATGCTTTAAAAATGTGGAGGCATTACCTCCTGGGTAGGATATTTGTACTTATGACAGACCATTGTGGGTTGAGGCACCTGTTTGATCAACCGAAACTCAATGCTAGACAAGCTATCTAGATGGATCTCCTTAGTGAGTTTGATTTCAAAATCAAACACATCAAAAGAAAGGAAAATAGGGTGGTCAATGCCCTTAGAAAAAGTGTGAAGATGATTCACCTGGAAACAATGAGAACCTATGAAATGGATGTCAGGGAAAGATTCAGGAATGCACAAGAAATAGATGCATTCTTCAAGACCATGACATCATACCTAAAACAAGAGCCCACAGGGCTAAAGCCTGAAGGTTATTAGATGTTGGATGAAGGTCTGTTGGCTTACAGAAACAGATCGTATATCCCAAGTTGCGATGACTTGAAGAGATTCATAATGGAAGAACTGCACAAGAGACCATATATTGGTCACCTAGGATATCAGAAAATGATCACGGCCACTAGGAAACAATTTTATTGGCATGGATTGAAAAAGGACATAGCTAATTATTTAGCTAAGTGTCTAGAATGCCAGCAAGTTAAGGAAGAACACCGACACCCAGCAGGGTTATTACAACATCTACCAATTCCATAATGGAAATGGGAAACCATCTCCGTGGATTTCATCACCGGATTACCAAAATCATCCAAGCAGAATGATGTAATCATGGTAGTGGTCGACAAATTGAGCAACTCTGCTCACTTCGTACCTGTCAAATCAACTTGCAAGGCGATAGATATTGCCAACATTTTCATGAAGGAGATATTCATATTGCATGGCATGCCTAGGGAGATCGTATTTGATAGAGAGACAAAATTCACTTCAAGCTTTTGGAAATCCTTGATGGTTGGTTTTGAGACTAAATTGTTGTTTAGCACAGCCTATCACCCTCAAACTGATGGACAGAAAGAAAGAGTAAACCAAATATTATAACACATGCTAAGAATGCATGTAATGCATCAACCTAACAAGTGAGAAGACTACCTGCCACTGGTAGAATTTTCCTACAACAATGGTTATCAAGAGTCACTGAAGATGGGCCCTTTCGAAGCCCTCTATGGTAGACAGTGCAAGAATCTAGTCACCTGGAGTAATCTAATGGATAGAATTACAATCGGACCCGACATGCTGAAAGAAATGGAACAACAAGTGATTGAGATAAAGCAAAATCTGAAAATCGCTCAGGATAGACAGAAAAGTTACGTCAACAGAAAGAGAACTCCTAGAGAGTTCAAGACAGGATACCATGTCTATCTCAGAGTTAGGCCCAGGAAGAGTTCCTTGAGGATGGGAGCTTGTGCCAAGCTACAACCTCGGTATTGTGGACCCTTTGAAGTCTTAGATAGAGTGGGACTTGTATCCTATAGGCTAGCACTCCCTCCCACAGTAAAGGCACATAATGTTTTCCATGTTTCATTATTGAAGAAATATGTACATGATTTTAATTATATAATTGACTGGTCTGTGATCCAGGTGGATCCAGAGGGAGAATTCTTGCCAAAACCTCAATGCATACTAGACAGGAAGGAAACCCCACTCAAGAATCGAACCATTTCATAGGTCAAGGTGAAGTGGAAACACTTTGGCCCAAATGAGGCTACATGGGAAATGGAGGATGCCATGAGACAGGCATATCCATTTTTGTTCACTTGTGTATATACAAAGCATGTTATGTTCCTTTAAGGGGGAGGGAATTGTAACACCATGTTTCCCCTAGTTTGTAAATATAACTATATTGTCCAAGAGACTATGGAAAACACAATATGTGTGAATATTTGATTTGATGGATCTTTGTATAAAAGGTTAATGAATGTAAATTATGTTATTTACTAGAAAATGGATAAGTGTTGCATGATTGTTGGAATGGGGTGTACTAAGAGAGACCACAAAATTCTATGAAAGAGATGGTGGAGGGGACCAGGAATGGTTGCGTTAACCTCCACCAAACTAGTACCTTGCTGGATTTAAATGCTCAGGACCATAACACTCATCTGACCCAGAAATGAATTTCAGTCAGGCTGGTAGGTGGGAATACCTCCTCAAGAGTTAATGAGGGGATGGGGTAGAGCACTCATCTGTAAGGCTTTCAGACCTAACCACAGACTTGGAATTCAATCGACACATAATATTGATGAGGAATTCAAGAAAGGATGGTGTGGTGGGTAGAGGAAGACCTGCAAAGAGTGCAGAGAAGAGAGGCTAAGCTCTCAGGTTCAAGGAAGAACTAAGAAATGAGTGATTTTGTCATAGGGAAATGGCTAGCATGGTTATGATAAAAGCTGATAAACGAGGTTGGTACTCATTTCTTAGTATTGTGTAACCTGTCGCCAAGATCCTATGGGAGGAGGAGAGTAACCCTCATCCCTACTGTCATTGATCCGAAAGAAAGGATTTTATCGCAGAGCATTGTGGTCTAGCTTGGGAGTGGCTAGTGGTAAATCTGTTAGGAGTGACTGAGCCTATGGTTGTGTGGAAACAAACACCCCTTTCTGCAGTCGCTTCACATTATCTGGTTCTGATAAGTATTTTCCTACTTTATGTATTGAACTAAAATAATGGATGAATGCATGAGTTTATGTATATATATAAGCGTATCTATAAATGGTTTCTGTGTGGAATGGTCATGATGTGTGTATGTATTCATCTCCTTCGAAATTATGTTTCGGACTGATAGTATGTATGCCCCAGCTTAGTTCCTAAGAATTCTTGGGACATAAGCTTGTAAGATGGCCAAGATAGGAGATATTGTGTCCATCTAAACCTGTCCGTCCGAATAGGATACCTCTTTCAGACTCCTTTCCATGCGACCAGGATTCTAGGCCCAATTCCTTACCCATTTGATGATAAATCCTAGGAAGGATTGTTACAGAGAAATCCCCCTGTGGACAAGTGGATTCCCTCTTATACTCTAGACTCCTAATACCAAGATAGAAAGGGTGTTAAATTTGGTCACTGACATCCTTTTAAACCTAGCTAAACTAATGTATAGAGAAGAGGAAGAAAGGTGTACCTTTTTAATGATGTTTGTCCTCGCACATTCCAAGTTGAGCTTTGATCTTCAAGCTCCTCGACAGGTCCTGCAAATCAAACAAAGACAGAACAAGCTTCCTATTCTACCATGATTAGCTTCATAATGGATTTATGAAAGAAACAAGTTCATGAAACGTACACAAACTTTAAAGGAAATAGGCCAAGCATAGATTTATATTAATTAAAACAAAGTGAGATGCTTACAGCCATGGGTGTAGGTGCAGCAGCTTCACCAAGCTCTCTTTGTCCAGACCCTTGCTCAAATAATCCACACACAGAATGTTGATTCTTCAATGATATCTCCCTTATGAGATCATAAGTTTGATGCTTCACAATGTCTCCATATTATACCATTTCTCATGAGATCATAAGTTAGGTATCTCTCCCAATCTCCATATATTTTCACCATGAGGAGGCCTCCTTGTATAAGCTTGGAGAGACCCAACCACCTTAGAGATTCTTGGGATAGGTTGAGGATCTTTCTCCATCAGTTGTGGATCCTCCCTAAGATCGAGCCTTGACCTCAGATTCAAATCCAATTGATTTTCAAGATAAGGGGGATTTTTCCCTGATTCTCCTCAATAGCCCAAAATTTGCTCAAACAGGACAGCACTCCCCCAAAAGGTTGCACAGAGAGTTGCAACGCTCCCCCAAAGAAGGCTAGGGATCATTGGCACTCCCTGATAGTGGGAAGGGGAGTGCTTCCCAAAATTCCTTCAGAAAATTCTAGCGCTCCCCTAGAAGGGTGTACAGTGTGTTGCAACGCTCCCCAAAAAGAGGCTAGGGAGCATTGCCTTCTAAAAATCATTTTTAAGTGTTTTTCTTCATGGAAAATTCTTTGTATTCCTCATCAGATGATTTATCCTTCTAAAAACAGTCTTTGAAGGTGTCTTAAGTGTCCTTATGATGTCGTTAGAGACACGACATAGGCAAGATGAAAGTATGATTTTTGTGACACTTGCGACACTAGTAATGACGACAATGGGTCATCATTGAAGTGAGTAATTTTGATGTGTAACAAGGATAGTGAAGTTCAAGCCTTGAAAAAAGGAGGTCTCTTCATTTGGAAGATGAGCAGACGATATCCATTCGAGAGGACCCATATGACCAATACCCAGGAACCTTAGGCTAATCCTAAGGAATCTATGTCCTCTTGGCTTCAGAGCTCCGGAAGTTTGGGACTTTGTTGACGGGCGAAAATGATCGTCCATCAACTGGAAGAACGAGTCTGGTCCGGGGTTGTCTAAATAACCCAAGTCATTTGGTGTAACTCGTTCCGATGGGTTTAATGTCTCTGTTAGCCAATCTAAAAGTCCTAAAAGAAAGAAATAAAAGAAATGAAATAACTAACTAATTACCAATCACTATATACATATGTACATATGTATAATGTAACTATCGTAGATATATTTAAACAGAAGATTTACTTATATTACTTATGTACATGATATACAAACTGCAAGTTTTAATCTAAACTTACGAAACTCAATGTGAAAAATGATTGCTTCAAAGAAGCAGATAAAGAAAGCACATAAAAATATTTTTTGTGTTTTTCCTTTATAAATCTAAACTAATATAAAAAAAAGAATATTGTGAAACAAAAACATGTGGATAATGAAAATCTAAACCATACATTCGAGTTTCAGTAATAAGTAAATGACAGAAAAATGTAAATGAGCTAACATGTTAGTAAGTTAGCGATATGTATCAAGCATCTGCATGATTGGGGAACGTCCAACTACCACATCCAAGAGGGAAACATGCAATGAACCTTGAGATTGTTCTAAATAAATCCAAAATAGTGTGTTGGTAGTTGAATTCTAATAACAGAATAGATGATACGAACAGGTCCTGTGATCTTATGATCGCAAGTGATTACATTAAGATAAATCTGGTTGTAACAGCATTGCATTTGATTATTCAACTAAAAATTAAAGAGAAATCTTGTCATTTAAGCTGAATGGATGATCACACTGTTAATATCTAGAATATGGACGATATTTATAAAAGAATTATTCCAAAACATAACCGATCGTGAAGTCTAAATCTATCAAAACCTATTAGCATATCAGGATAAACAGAGCATAAATGAAGACACCATTTACAAGAAGCTAAAGATAAAATGCATATTGTTGTTCCATTTAAGTCTGTGAATTAATCGTCCATCTTCTGCCCCAGGCCAAGATGCCTTCATTACAAAAAATCTGAAGTATTTAAATAGTTCTTGCAAGCTAAACATCCTATCTTGTAATATAGGATTAGATCTCAAAAGGATCTACAAGTTACAAAAATAGAGGGTCTAAAAAGCCAATCAATATCAAACTGTATCTCCAAAATTATGAATGTTTTTGTTTTGATTTACAAAATAAGCCAAAAGAAATGGCTAATTAACTAAGTCCAGAAATGCTCCATATTATGAGATCACCACAAGATACATGATATCCTGAAAGAAAAACGAAATGAATAAATTAGATATTTTGTTTTTTTTTAACTAATATTTTCCAAAATTTTACATGAGAATTGACTGGCTACAGAATCTGTTGATTTTGTAGCTAGTCTTATTTTAAACAACAGAAATATAACTCAATCCATATTAATTAGAAAATTAACAATAAAAGCATAACTAAGAAAAAAAAAAGAAAAAAACCTTACTTTTCAACTGAATACTAAATTCGAATCATAAAATATCAGAGTTGATCACTTCTTTGACACACTCAGCATTTTTTATTATGACATTGCCAGTCCTTTTCAAACGTTTTCCTTGCCTTTGTGCACTGATCCTGAGATCGTGGTTTTCAATTTTTAATAAGTCGTTTTGAGTCGTAAGGGTCTTGATCTTTGCTTGAAGGATGGGGACATCTATGTAATATTGGCTTATCCAATGTAGACACACTTCAAACTGTGGAGCCGGGACAGTCGGTTGAGGAAACACATGACCGTGCATCAAAACATTACCACTATCCACTGTGGGTTTTTGACCGAGTTTAATTCCTGGAAAATATTTGTTGTGTTTCAAGCATGGTGGCAGCTTATTTACATAATCGAAAGTTTGACTGAGATCCGGTTTAGAGTAATTTGGGTCTTCATCTACCAGGAACTTTTCGATCTCGGAATTAGAGCTTTCATGGACCTCGATCGCTTTGATCGAGATCACATGAGCTTTTGATCTATTTCATAAGCTCCTCGAGATTAGTCTCCTCGCCTTTTTGTTATTAAACTTTATGTCTAGATTCTTCTTTGATAGTTTGTGTGAGAGTCTATTGATGGTTTTTGCAATGGTATTAGGGAAAACATACTTCTCACACTTAGGAGATTTAATGACCCTAGGGCTAGCATCTTGTTGCTCAAATATAGCCTGATCAAGATTAGCCCTTTCAGAGGGTTTTTCGCATAAGAAATATGGCCTGTCACTGGAAGGAACAGGAGGCCTTTCTAGCATAAGATTATCAACCACAGGAATCTCTACAGGGTTTACTGTAACAAAGCCATTGTGAATTACAAAATTATCCCAATCGTCACCCTGTAGATTCAAATGATGGACTAACAAAAATCTAATCAACCCATGGTGGAATAAACTGGAATTCAAAATTTGTCTTTTATATCTCCTAGGCATTTTATATAAACTCCTCAATAAGTAAAAAGGCATGTTTAATTGAAACCCGATGAAATGCATTAGCAGTATTATGTGGTAAAGGAAAACAAGGCCATAGCGACCTTCACATGTAATGAATTGCCTCAACACTGCCAATAAAACATGCCACCTAATCTTCAACAGAGATATTGGCATAACTTTGTCACAGCACTGGATTTTCCGAGAGGTAACGAACAAACTCCATGGCACCTCCTCCAACTTGGAATTTTTAAACCATTTTTTCCCTATGAGGGGTGTTGTAACAGATGCTGGAAATTTATCTACTCAGTGTCTTCACCCCAAATGTGTGAGGATGCATCACCTGGTGTGACCAACAATATGCAAATCCAGGTCTATGGTGGTGGCGGGGGAGATGCTCATCAAGTTTATCTAGAACCCCTTGCAGCCCACAAAGAAGTGGTTGCAAATAGAGACTTGTTTCTCGCCAAGATCATAAAGTTCCATGCCGCTCTCGGGACCTGATTATCAATCCCGAAGATTGGAGGCAAGGATTTGGATCTTCACTATCTGTACAAGGAAGTAAGTGGGCGTGGTAGGCTACAAACGGTTATTAAAGAAATAAAATGGAAGGAGATAGCCTTGGCACTTGACTTTCCTCCAACAACAACAAGTGCTTCATTTGTTTTACGCAAGTTCTACAGTAGTTTTCTTCACCACTATGAGCAAGTATATCTATTTGGAGTTAAAAGACACCTGGTTCCACCTCCAGCTCCCCCAACAAATCCATGTCCAGCTGCTCATTGCTCAGAGGTTGAGCATATGCAATTAGCTTCTGAAGATTCTGAACCGGAGAAGAGGAAGCAGAAAATAGATTATGCTCAAGTATTGGGAGTGGACCCTGCATCATCAATTGGGAGCAGTGTGCTAGGGTCTATTGATGGTAAATTTGAGCATAGTTATCTTATTACTGTGATGGTTGGTACAAGGAAAATGAAAGGTTTGTTGTACCATATACCTCCTACTGGTGCCAGACCACAAGGTGCATCTGTATCAACCTTTATGAATAGCATCATAACTGGCGTTGAAGCTTTACAAATTGAGAATCAAATCGATCGTTGACGTAAGAGAAAAGAAATGTCAAGGGAGGATCCAAATGCACCAAGGCAAAACAAAAGCAGCTATACCTTTTTCTTTTCCGAACATCGAGCCAAGTTGAAGTCAACTAAACCTGATAAGAACAGAGAAATCAACAAGATGATTGGTGATTTGTGGAATCGGCTTCCAGAAGACAAGAAATCACCTTATCAAGAAAGAGGCCTACAGGATAAGAAGTGCTATAAAAGAGAAATGTGTGAATACAGGGAAAGGATCATACTTAACAGGGAACGGGCCGATGGAGCAAATCTCCCTCAAACTGGCCTTCAATTGGGAAGAAATGACAACATTACAAAGGATGATGTGTGTAATACAACTTAGATTTAACTGGATTCTACCACCCCTTCCAAGGTGTGCAAGGGTGTGGGTTTGTCATTTCAGGGTACAAGTTTATGGTTCTGGCACAGGAAACATGGATGTGCAATCTTCCAAAGAAATGAGAACACAACTTTCCCTTAGGGAGGCAAGGTGTCACTCATATGGAGGGTTGTAACTTCATTGTTATTCAAGGGTGCATTTCTCTGTACCAAATCCCCAATTTTATATCCAGTGACTTGATAATTGTTTTAGACCTCATGGCCTGTGTTGATATCTAATTGTGGTTTTAGAGTACAATTTTTTCAAAGATGCAACACGATTTTTGATGGATGATATCTATAGGAACCTTGCTCCTCTTTAGTTTGAGGGTCCCGGGGCAAATGAAAAAACCATAACCTTATCTGTTGAAGACCAGGATTATATTGTTCGGGTTCAACAGTTGAGAAGTTATCTTGACCAAGTGAGAGATATAGGAAAAGCAATTCGTTGCAGAAGAGATCTTGTCCATGGTGTTCATGAAGACACCAGTTATGCTAATTGTAACGAGGGAAGTACGGCACAAAGTTGCAATCAAGAAGGGCCATGAAGAGCAATTACGCAGTAGAGGAAACATTAATGCATCGAGAATGCAGGCTGTGTTGGAGTCAGAAAAGTCATGGGCAATATATAATTGCTCTCAGATTCCTTTACCATATAATACTTTAGTCGTTCTAATCAATCTAGATGTTACCAAGCGGTTTTAAAAATTCGGAATCATAATAATGATTTGTATTGTATGTCGTCCATGTGCTAATTTGTATATATTCCATCCTTCATTTCTGTTCTCCCAATCCGTCAATCAATATAAGACCTTCACCCATTTAACAGGCAGCGAGGATGAGTCCCTGTACTCTCTCACTGCTGTCACTACCAAAGGGCGATGCAAAGAGAGTCCACCCCTTTCTTAATATTGCAGATCAAGAAAATTCCATGGGAGCCGTCGAGTCTATTGCTCGTTCAAGAAATCCTTCTGCGCAATGGTTGACCGCTTCTCTGGACTTCGTTCTCTCTGCATATTCCAACATTCAGTCTCTGGCTATTTCCAATTCCAAGTGGGTTAACGATGGCCTGGAAGACATGGTGAAGCTTCTAGATATGTGCAACGTTGTTAGCAATAACATTGATGAGGTGAAACGTTATGAGAGGTTGCTTCAAAGCGTCATTCACTCTATGTATCATGCAGGGATGGACATCGGCAAGATAAGTCAGACCCCTCTTCTAAGAGTAACCAATTTATTGGCTGACTGGAGATGTGCGTGCACTATCAATGTTGTTTCCAGATGCAATATTGCTACTTCAAGATGGAGACGATTGGTTAATATTGAAGAGGTTATAACCTCTTCAGATTACTCAAGAATCAGTAGACCTGAGTGTGATTTATCAAAGGATATGTGTAATCTTAAGGATTGCACTTCTTTTATGCTTGAAACAGTCGCCTAGGCCCTGTCAGTCGAGCTACCGAGGCCATTTCTTCATGCGCAATGTGATCCCCGCGTGGCTGCGGGGTTCTGTTTCGGCCTCCACAGATTGTATGAACGGGTGAGGATTCGTAACAGTAGGTCCAAGGGATCTCATTGTCTGTTGCGTGAGATACAAACAGTGAATGTTTTAGTGAGAAAATTTGCATAATATTTTATCATCCGAGAAGCAGGAGAAGGCCAAAAAAAAAGTATACGGAAAATTCAACTCTTACCAGCTTGGCTCCAGATTGAATAGAGGTATCCTCAGATAAGGAACATCTGTCCCTTAATACAACTCATGCACATGGAGGCAAATCAAACGCATGCACTGCTATGGACAGTTCGCTAAAAATTAGGAATTATTTGTGCTTTTGACATAAGTTGGTTCAATTATTGTTGTGATTAGTTGAAGTTAGTTCATTTTCAGTTAGGTCCTATGACAAGGATTCAACCTCCTTGAGAGAGGGAATTTATATAAAGGATCATTCATTGTCATAAAAGGGGGCGAGAGGGGGAAACCTATTTTGGAAGAAGGCTCTTGTTGAATGTGGAGATATTCTGAAAACCTAGAATGGAGTAATGCAGGAGAGACATGTTCACTTGATATTGTGAGATTCATCAAGGTCGATTCTTTCAGTATGTTTTCTGTTTTCTTATATTCATACTATTTATCTCTTCCTTTATCGACTGAGTTAAAATTTGTTTGGAATTCATTTTCCATGCTCCTTGCACACAGTCGATATGTGTTGTGTTTCAATGATAGCTGGTCAAAATTCACTCAAGATTAGTGCTCTACACCTAGTTATTAACCTTTAGTCTTTTTCCTCTAAAGTTGTAGTGAAAATTCATCCCTGTTAGATGCTTTCATTGTGATGGTCTTTTCCTTTTCTTTTCTGCTACCATATCATGATTATCGATTACTGAAAGATAGACTTACTTTGCCTCATTTTCTGCAAGTAATATGATCACTATCATTATCTCTTTTCTTTTGTTTTCGTTTGACTCCATCGCCCAATAGGTCTTTTCAAATCTGTGCAACCCCCAAACTTATTAAAAATCTTCTCTGATAAGAAATCTGGCCTTCTTTCTATGATTACTGAATATTCCTAAGTAAAGAGCCCTTGGCAGTTGAGAGAACTCTCTCTGAGTGTATTAGGTCAGAAGTACACTCTAAATCAATTTTCAGGGATTGGCTTGCTGTAACCCAAGTCAAGCTCCGAACAGAAAATAATTTTTTCTTTAAAAAATATGCTAAGGCTTGGCTCTATTACGGCCTAGAGTCAACTCTTGCTACAACATTTTTTGGTGTCGTTGTCGAGGAAGGAGGACAAAGTTATCTTCCCTGGGACACGACAAAGGTTCGATCTATCTCCTGATGGTGAACATGGGATAGACGTTCGATTGGCTGTGATTGTTCACCTGGCGACTCCTTGGTTCGTAGACTCTACATGTTTTCATTGGCGACTCCATTGGTCTCAAATGTTGAATTCCTCCACTGCTTGGATCGTTGCAAGGTGCTAAGTGATGAGGTTCATAGTTTTTGTAGATCACTTTATTGATGCAGGCACGCGGTCTACCGTTCTTGGCACTTTACAGGAAAGGACCATCCCTAGATGGAGCCTATGTTGTAACAGATGCTGGAAATTGCTCTACTCAGTGTCTTCATCCCAAATGTGTGAGGATGCATCACCCAGTGTGACCAACAATATGAAAATGCAGGTCTGTGGTGGTGGTGGGGGAGATGCTCATCAAGTTTATCCAGAACCCATTGCAGCCCACAAAGAAGTGGTTGCAAATAGAGACTTGTTTCTCGCCACGCTCATAAAGTTCCATGCCACTCTCGGGACCTGATTATCAATCCCGAAGATTGGAGGCAGGGATTTGGATCTTCACTATCTATACAAGGAAGTAAGTGGGCGTGGTAGGCTGCAAATGGTTATTAAAGAAAGAAAATGGAAAAATATAGCCTTGGCACTTGACTTTCCTCCAACAACAACAAGTGCTTCATTTGTTTTATGCAAGTTCTACAGTAGTTTTCTTCACCACTATGAGCAAGTATATCTATTTGGAGTTAAAAGACACCTGGTTCCACCTCCAGCTCCCCCAGCAAATCCATGTCTAGCTACTCATTGCTCAGAGGTTGAGCATATGCAATTAGCTTCTGAAGATCCTGAACCAGAGAAGAGGAAGCGGAAAATAGATTTTGCTCAAGTACTAGGAGTGGACCCTGCATCATCAATTGGGAGCAGTGTGCTAGGGTCTATTGATGGTAAATTTGAGCATAGTTATCTCATTACTTTGATGGTTGGTACAAGGAAAATGAAATTTCTATTGTACCATATACCTCCTACTGGTGCCAGACCACAAGGTGCATCTGTATCAACCTTTATGAATAGCATCATAACTGGCACTGGAGATTTACAAATTGAGAATCAAATCGGTCGTCGACGTAAGAGAAAAGAAATGTCAAGGGAGGATCCAAATGCACCAAGGCAAAACAAAAGCGGCTATAGCTTTTTCTTTGCCGAACAGCGAGCCAAGTTGAAGTCAACTGAACCTGATAAGAACAGATAAATCAGCAAGATGATTGGTGATTTGTGGAATCGGCTTCCAGAAGACAAGAAATCACCTTATCAAGAAAGAGGCCTCCAGGATAAGAAGCGCTATAAAAGAGAAATGCGTGAATATAGGGAAAGGATCAGATTTAACGAGGAACAGGCCAATGAAGCAAATCTCCCTCAAACTGGCCTGCAATTGGGAAGAAATGACAACATTACAAAGGATGATGTGTGTAATACAACTTAGATTTAACTGGATTCTACCACCCCTTCCAAGGTGTGCAAGGGTGTGGGTTTGTCATTGCAGGGTACAAGTTTATGGTTCTGGCACAGGAAACATGGATGTGCAATCTTCCAAAGAAATGAGAACACAACTTTCCCTCAGGGAGGCAAGGTGGGCTGTAACTTCATTGTTATTCAAGGGTGCATTTCTCTATACCAAAGCCCCAATTTTATCTCTAGTGACTTGATAATTGTTTTAGACCTCATGGCATGTGTTGATATCTAATTGTGGTTTTAGAGTACAATTTTTTCAAAGATGCAACACGATTTTTGATGGATGATATCTATAGGAATCTTGGTCCTCTTTAGTTTGAGGGTCCCGGGGCAAATGCAAAAACCATAACCTTATCTATTAAAGACCAGGATTATATTGGTCGGGTTCAACAGTTGAGAAGTTATCTTGACCAAGTGAGAGATATAGGAAAAGCAGTTCGCTGCAGAAGAGATCTCGTCCATGGTTTTCATGAAGACACGAGTTATGCTACTTGTAACGAGGGAAGTACGGCACAAAGTTGCAATCAAGAAGGGCCACGAAGAGCAATTACGCAGCAGAGGAAACATCAATGCATCAAGAATGCAGACTGTGTTGGAGTCAGAAAAGTCATGGGCAATATATAATTGCTCTCAGATTCCTTTACCATATAATATTTTAGTCGTTCTAATCAATCTAGATGTTACCAGGCGGTTTTAAAAATTCGGAATCATAATAATGATTTGTATTGTATGTCGTCCATGTGCTAATTTGTATATATTCCATCCTTCATTTCTGTTCTCCCGATCCGTCAATCGATATAATCTCTTCACCCATTTAACAGGCAGCGAGGATGAGTGCCTGTACTCTCTCACTGCTGTCACTACCAAAGGGCGATGCTAAGAGAGTCCACCCCTTTCTTAATATTGCAGATCAAGAAAATTCCATGGGAGCCGTCGAGTCTGTTGCTCGTTCAAGAAATCCTTTTGCGCAATGGCTGACCGCTTCTCTGGACATCGTTCTCTCTGCATATTCCAACATTCAGTCTCTGGCTATTTCCAATTCCAAGTGGGTTAACGATGGCCTGGAAGACATGGTGAAGCTTCTAGATATGTGCAACGTTGTTAGCAATAACATTGTTGAGGTGAAATGTTATGAGAGGTTGCTTCAAAGCGTCGTTCACTCTACGGATCATGCAAGGATGGACATCGGCAAGATAAGTCAGACCCCTCTTCTAAGAGTAACCAATTTATTGGCTGACTGCAGACGTGCCTGCACTATCAATGTTGTTGCCAGATGCAATACTGCTACTTCAAGATGGAGACGATTGGTTAATATTGAAGAGGTTATAGCCTCTTCAGATTACTCAAGAATGAGTAGACCTGAGCATGATTTATCAAAGGATATGTGTAATCTTAAGGATTACACTTCTTCTGTGCTTGAAACAGTCACCCAGGCTCTGTCAGTCGAGCTACTGAGGCCATCTTCATGCGCAACGTGATACCCGCGTGGCTGCGGGGTTCTGTTCCGGCCTCCACAGATTGTATGAACGGGTGAGGATTCATAACAGTAGGTCCAATGGATCTCATTGTCTGTTGCATGAGATACAGACAGTGAATGTTTTAGTGAGAAAAGTTGCATGATATTTTATCAGTCGAGAAGCAGGAGAAGGCCAAAAAAAAAAGTAGACGGACAATTCAACTCTTACCAGCTTGGCTCCAGATCGAATAGAGGTTTCCTCAGATAAGGAACATGTGTCCCTTAATACAACTCATGCACATGGAGGCAAATCAAACGCATGCACTGCTATGGACAGTGCGCTGAAAATTAGGAATTATTTGTTCTTTTAACATAAGTTGGTTCAATTATTGTTGTGATTAGTTGAAGTCAGTTCATTTTCAGTTAGGTATCCTATGAAAAGGATTCAACCTCCTTGAGAGAGGGAATTTATACAAAGGATCATTCATTGTAATAAAAGGGGGCGAGAGGGGGAAACCTATTTTGGAAGAAGGCTCCTATTGAATGTGGAGGTATTCTGAAAACCTGGAATGGAGTAATGCAGGAGAGACATGTTCACCTGATATTGTGAGATTCATCAGAGTCGATTCTTTCAGTATGTTTTCTGTTTTCTTATATTCATATTGTTTATCTCTTCCTTTATCGACTGAGTTAAAATTTGTTTGGAATTCATTTTCCATACTCCTTGCACATAGTTGATATGTGTTGTGTTTCAATGATAGCTGGTCAAAATTCACTCAAGATTAGTGCTCTACGCCTAGTTATTAACCTTTAGTCTTTTTCCTCTAAAGTTGTAGTGAAAATTCATCCCTGTTAGATGCTTTCACTGTGATGGTATTTTCCTTTTCTTTTCTGCTACTATATCATGATTATCGATTACTGAAAGATAGACTTACTTTGCCTCATTTTATGCAAGTAATATGATCGTTGTCATTATCTCTTTTCTTTGGTTTTCATTTGACTCCATCGCCCAATAGACCTTTTCAATTCTGTGCAACCCCCAACCTTATTAAAAATATTCTATAATAATAAATTTGGCCTTCTTACTGTGATTACTGAATATTCTTGAGTAAAGAGCCCTTGGCCGTTGAGGGAACTCTCTCTAAGTGTATTAGGTCAGAAGTACACTCTAAATCAATTTTCAGGGATTGGCTTGCTGTAACCCAAGTCAAGATCCGAACAACAAATAATTTTTTCTTGAAAAAATGTGCTAAGGCTTGGCTCTATTACAGCCTAGAGTCAACTCTTGCTACAACAAGGGGGAGGCCCATTCCCTCGCTCAGAAATTCCTTGGTGATTTCTAATTGAACATCGCCCACTTTGGATTTGCATCCATCAAAAGTAAGGGTGAACTCTTGGGTTGTTTGTATGTTATAACCCTGGAATTTCTTGAGAAACTCCACCCAACCCTAACTCTTAAGGTCTTCGCTTGCATCATCATACAAATGCAAGGTTTGGGAGACATTTGGCTTGACACGGACGACAGTGGCCATAAGGGTTTGGACAGGCAATCACGAAGGCAACCAGAACTCACTGTGAGCATAAAGGGTGGCAAAAGCAGAGAAAATCCAAAGAAAATAACAAAGGATCAAAACCCACCATTACCCTAGCGTGACCAAAATGAGAGCATAAGGGGTTTCAAGCCACGAAAATTCAGGTGTTTTGGGTAATGAGTGCTCTGAGTACAAAGTGAAACCCAAGACTCTAGTTTGTGATGATGGATCTGTCGATTCGAACTGCCACCTCAAACAGAGTACAGGGTACGACCGGGTCGTGTTTGAATCTCATCATTGTGTAATGGGTGAAGTCGACTTGCTAAGGTTAGGAGAAGAGGTTTTTTACAAACCAAATCATAAGGAAAATTTAAAATCAAAATCGATTCACCAAGAATTATAAATGAAATAAACCTATAGTCTATTTCCAATCTATTCTTGGTGTATTCTCCAAGTACTCAAGATATAGCTTATAATCTAGGAGAAACTTAAAACAAATGTTTTACTGATATATGATGAGCTCAAAGAAAAACAACAATCATCAAAAAGAGGTGTAAGCACATTGACCCTTTTAGAGACATAAGCCTCAGATACAATTTGCAATATGATCATAAGTTTCAATGTTTCATTCATGCTTTCAATCATGAATGAAGCATGAAAATGAAAATAATAAATTAGGAACAATCAAAACATCTTCTTTACAACCGAGTAATCACCTTGAAATAAAAATATTTACATGACAAAGTGTAGGCAGCTACAGAAATTGTTATTTGTCACTTTAAAAGGCGAAAATCGTGTAGGGCTGCCAACAGAATTCGAAATATGATCGACCTTACTAGCCTTATACTGGTCGAAGGTAACTGGGAGACTCTATTTCCTGTAAGGTTGACCAGCATTAGGTGGTTCCCCAGGTGGTTAGGTGAACCTATCTTACCAACTAAACTGGGATCCAAAACCCCGAAGGTCAGAGACGCAAAGAACCCAGAATCGTAGATCGAGGGATCCGTCGGGTTCTTTCCCAGTTGTCGATATACCAGGGACACATGGCGTTAGTCCCTTTAGTTTGGAGACTAGAAACTTTGAGAGAAAAGAGGAGTTTGTATCGCAACACTCCTAAATGTTGAATCCTCGAGGTAACAAGAGCCATAGACCTATAAATCTATGTGACCAGATCTCGACCGTGAAGATCTGAGGAATGTTAGAAGCCCATCAGTCCAGGGTGACGTGGACCCCAGCTTGACATGCCACATGTCACCTGGATTCAATTGTATCACATACCCTATAGTCCCATTGAAACGTAACACGTGTCACACTAACCCCTCCTACGTGTTAGTTCCCGGTACGTGTCCGCTTAGCCAATGTATTTGGTGAAGTGACCGAGACTCCGGGACTCCGAGGGAATTTGGGATGTAGTATGGTATAGAGACCAAACTACTTGAAGTCTGGAGCCATGTGGTGAGCTCATGGGACTTTGGAAGTTTGGAACTCTGGGCGGTCTAGTTTATAGATAGTAAATAGGCATGAAGCATCGAAGTGCCAAATCCCTCCATAACTGACATAGGGGAAAGAGAGTAAGTCCAGTCATGGGATCAGACTATGGATGGTCTTCCATCGTGTAGGAAGGAACTTGGAAATAGCACGCGTGAGGTGGATCCATGTGGGTGCCATGTGGCCCTCAACCAATGAATTCCTGAAGAACTTCAGAGAGATATATCAACCGGTTATCGGCTCGGTTTTGAGCATGGAGACTGTGGTTGGAAAACTCTGAACGAGCAGAGTGTGGTAGAGACCCTAAATGAAGGATTTGATCACTTAAGGAGAATGAAATTTTGAGGTCCCATTCCTAGGAAAACCACTTAAGGTTCAGGTGTGTTACAGTTCATTATAAGGTCGCAGATATGATAGTAGAAGTTATGTTAGGGATTTTTGCATTAGAAGGCAATCCTATTTTATGAGGGAAATTTATTGTGGATATGTATCATTGTGAATATTGTATTCTATGTGTGGATACTATGAGAGAAAGAAGAGGAACTTACAGCGGGCGTGTTGTAGGTTGTATCCCTTCATTTGTTGGATAACAAAAAAGGACCTTGCAATTTATATGGTGTACATAACCCACATTGGGTGAACCATGTATATCTGTATATTTATTGTATTGTGTATCGTATATGTTTTATTTTCGCATTTATTTTATTTTATTTCTCCGCGATCATGTTTTTTTTGAAAATCCCCCTGATATTTCTCTCTACCTCGCTGAGTCCTCCAACTTTCCCACCTGCCTTTGTTACTGCCTAGACATTGTTGCAGCATCCAAATGGAAACATTCCGGTTGGACAGAGAATCCCTCTATCTGCCTGATGAAAGAAAACATGTTTAGATCTCTCTTTGTACCACAAAAAAATACATATATTATCAAAAAATCAAAAAACACTTTTTGCAAGGTCACGTTTTTTAATCTTCATTGTTTCTCCTCTCCTTTGCATGTTGGTTCTGCGAGCAACCTTCTTTGGATGAGGATTAGGATTAGATTCATGGTCTGAATCCTCCTCTGAGTGGTCAAAGAAGATCTCACCTTCACGGGGGGAAGGGGGTTGGGAGTGGAGATGGTACGTGTGAGTCAAAACCTACTCTACCACATTTGGGGGGAGTTGTTCCACCACTTGAGCACATGGATCATTTGAGTACTCCTCATTCACTTATGAATTGGAGAGGACTTCAAACCTGTTTTTATTTTCTTGTGAGCTAGAAGCTTGTGGTTGTTTTGAGTCAGGTTGCTTTGGACTGGAGGGAGATCCTTGTTTGGGTTGATTCTTCTCTTGAGTTGGTGGGGCTCCTTGCTTCTGTAGTTGTTTCTTCTTCTTTGGTTGTTTCCATTGATCCATTTTTTCTGCAAAATTTGTTTCCTGAGTTGCATTGGGGGCATTTTTTAGCAAAGTTTCCATATTCATGGAATGTATTAAATTTAAAATGAATTTTCTCATAGTCCACCTTTTGAATGTATGACCAATTGTCCAGGGTTAGGTTGATGGCCTCAGGTAACCCCTTTTCGAGATTGACTTCCACACAGATTCAAGCACAATATTGAAGATCGTCCTTGGGTTCTGCTCTATCTATGTATTTTCCAAGAGTATTCACTATATTTTGGATTGTCTCAGCATTCCAACAGTGCAGTGGTAGAAAGGGGAGTCTTACCCAGATAAGAACAACTGTGGGAATATCATTTTCAGGACAAAAATTTAGAGTCCATCTATTCAAATAAAGACCTCTTGATCCCATAAAGTAAGGCCTGCTTCTGAAGATTAAGTCTCTATCCTCCTTGTTTTTGAAATGAAAAGCGAAAAAAACCCTTCCCACAAAAAGTGTGGGAGAGATGACCCTTAATGAGGGGTTTCTAGTTGTGGTCAATCCATAATTCCATAGACTTAGGCGACATCCGGATGCCTATAAATTGACCTATCAATATGTTCTCAACAAAGTGGAGCGTTAAGTTTCTTGAAGACATATGGACATGCACCGAGGGTATTTCATCAAGATTCTTAACGAAGCGAGAGGGAGACAGCTTGGAGGGCTTGGGGAGCGAGGAAATGAGAGCATTGAAGGTTGCAGAATATGAAGAAGGTGGGGAAGAGGGGGGGGGGCATATGCGCCCCCACCTGAGGCCGAATCCATGCAAACCAGGAAGCAAGGATACGAGGGGAACCAGAGCTAGGTTTCAGTACCAAGGGTATCGTTGGAGTTATTATCCCATCTATGGCACAAATATTTAAGAAGTATTATTACTTAGCATATATTTTTGCAATATGTGTACTCTAGTTCAAAAACTTACCAAAAAGAATCATTTAAGAAGTATTATTACTAAGCATGTTTTTTTGTAATATGCATATTCTAATTCAAAAAAATTCCATATTAATATTTTTGTTATATTTATTTTCATATAAATATTAATTGATCTTTTTATTGTGTTTTTTGTTTTTCAAAAAGATTGATAAATTCCCAAAGGACAATCGATGTGATATATGAAACATGCTAGTTTGGATGTCAAAAAAAGTGTACAAGGAGATGGTCAAATAAATGAGCATAATTGCATCACAGGAGGAACCATCCCAACAACAATGTGCATCAAATGTATGTATTCATTGATTTTTTCTATGTATAGAGAGTTTAATTATCAAATGAAATATTAATTTTCAATTGTTTTGTTGTTGCATAAATAAAAAATGGAATCCATTCAGCACACAATATGGGATGACAATGAAAAAAAGTGTTGATCAAAGTTTGTGAGTACTTAGTGCATTTTTCTTACTTAAGATTTCATATTTGTTGTGATGTGTATATTTTAATTGATTTATAATCATCCATGGATGTTTTCTAACAAGTGCTAACTTACAATGAAAAACCATCGGAACATTTGATTGACATTGTATTACATATAGGTTGTGAGTATATGTTGGAGTATCAAGGGTTAAGGGTACAATTTGTAAATATATGGATGATTTACATTGTTACAATGAGCATAGGTGTAATCAATTGGTATATTTTTTTAAATGATACAACACATTAATGCAATGATTATATCCAAACGTAATAATTAAAATATACAAATCAATAATATTATAAAAATGTTTGATTTTTTAATGATTAATTGACATTTTGTAAAAAAATTAGAGGTTTCATTTGCATACCCACAACGTGGAAACATTCAACACTATAACATATCATCGCAGTATATTCATTTGAACTAAATGGTGACATTTACACATGTTTACACATCTATGTGGTTTATACATATTTACGCACTCGTGTAAAAATCTTAATGACAACAAATGAACCACTTCCTTCAATGATACTATTATCATTGGTGTTATTGTTATCATTATCTTTACAAGGACTTACAATGCACAAGTTGTTATATGCACTAGTGCTTTTACATATGAAGTATGCATTGATACTTTCATGATATAAAATATGCATTGGGGCTTCATAACATATAAAATACACACATGTGCATATCATAAATGTAGCACACTATTGCATATTATTGATATGAATCCACCGATGATTTCAATAAATAAAATACATATCGAGACAATTAAAATATGTTATATGCATCGATGCTTGATGTTGGTATTTTGAGGCACTAGCACATATCAGGATGTTGTGCACCAATTCTATTTACTAATTTAAGCACACCATGAAAGAAACCTCCGTTGGAACCTCTAGTTGCCCATAATTTTTTAGTTATAATGAAAATCTATTAAAACCTCTAATACCAAGAGCAAAGGTTTTTTGGATAATTTTTCCCAATCTGGTAACATTAAAACCTTTATAAAAACCTCTGCTTGAAGGTGTTTTCATTGTAGTGTGAGAGGCTTCCTAAAAGTGATAAAGTGAACCAAGGAGCTCGTGGGAGTAAATACACAAATATTTAGGTTGAACAACCTCCCACCAATAATCATATTTTGGGAGGACTTAAATCTGTTGTTAGAGGTGATCATTGATGGGTTCCTAAGGGCATGCACTTTCCTAAGGTTGAATTGAGGAATTTTGATGTAACAAATGTCTTTACATGGATAAAAAAAATAGAGCAATACTATGAATTGCATAAAATTAGTGATGATAAGAAAAGGATTTCCTTAACAACTCTATATTTTGAGACAAAACCATACTAGTGGTATCAATGGGTTGTTAAAAAGAACCCTCATTCTTATAATTGTACTTGGGGTTTATTTACAAGGACCCTAGTAGCACAATATGATAAAGCTTGGGAACATGACTACTTTGGTTAGTTGAAAAGAATCAAGCACTTAGGTGATGTTGAATATTGTAGTTTAGAATTTCAAGTATTAGCCACGAGGGGGGGATAACATAAGAGAACATAAGATACAAACATATGTTGGAATCTTACATGGATGGATTGAAAGAATAAATTAAATATGAGATTTCCCTAATATATCAAAAATATGTTGGCGAAGCTATGCAATTTTCTCATCATATTCAAGCCAAGAATATGGATACATGCAAGTTTAACATTGGAACATATGGAGGAGGCAGAGATAAATGTGTTCATCATAAGAAAACCATGCCTCAACCCACTTGAGTGTCACAAAAGGAAATGGAAAATAAGAGAAAAATGAATATTCTTTGGTTGTGTAACAACACCCCCCTCCCTCCCCCCCACCCGCCCATTGTGTATGTCCATTATAGTGCAATATTAGTTTTTTGTGATGGAATCGTTATCCTTTTATGATGTATATTTATACTTAATGAAAATACATGTTAAGTTCCAAATATATAAATACACAATCATTTCACAAGATCCAAAGAACAATATAGAAAACCCACACTTTATTATTATGAAAATCCTTAGGGTAGGTAAACACCATACAATAGATCCTATTATGGAAGGGATCTACTCATGTTCACTCGCCTCTTTGAGGGGGAAACCTCCTAATGAACTACTGCTCCAAATAAAATACTTCTTGACTTTCCTTTACATTGCTTGAACCCCTTTATATAGTGCTACCAACCACATAAAAACATTCTAGAGGAGGCACCTTCTAGTAACTCCTTTTACATTTATTGCATTCACACTAGGCATTATTTATTAAAAGTGGCTTTTATACATAACAATACTTATCTACTATTATTCCCCTTGGGTACCTCCCTAGGTACCCCATATTATTCCCTCTAGCTGCATTACATTCTATCCCCCTTATGAAAGTGTTGTCCTCAATGCTTGTTACAAGGGTGTACAACCATATACCAGGGTCCCATGGATAAGTGTGGACCATAATGTTGAAGTAGGTTGGAGAACCAGGGTCCCATGTCCCATGTAGGAATGTGATCTACCATGCTAAAGTAGTCCAAGTTCCACTATAAACCTGAATCCCATGTCTAAGTGCTCATGTGAACTCCACGCTAAAGATATTAAAACTCAATAGCCATCTAAAAATGATGCTCCAAAGATCGATACCGATCATGTGGATCCAAATATGTAAAACTAGCCAAAAACTCATCCACTACTACTAGTGAATATGAAAACTGAAGAAGAATGTGCATAGAAGTCTCTTGTTTACTCTCCAAGATGTGCTCTACATGAGGTGTTGTAGAGTCATCAAATAGAAGATGAAAGTGGTTTTCATCCCAAAAACGACAACTATCCATATACCAATCATCACAATCGACCTCAAAATAATACCAAGTAGATTCTTCTTGATTATATTTGTCCCTAATGTCTTGCATAATTGCAAGTGTGATCACTTGAATATTTCGAACACTTGCTTGAACACCTTTTTGAATACTTGTCTCGAGGGATTCAATATTCTATTGCAGTTCCATGAGGAGTTGAGAGAGAATATCCATTGGAAACACCACATATAATATACCAAAATAAATCTCTAAAATTCAGAATACAATGGCACTGATCTGGTAGCAATCTAAGCACCTTGTGAAAAGCTATAAGCTCTATAGTCTTATTGTCGTCATGAAGACCCTAGAAAATGGTCGATTTTAAATAAGTGATATCTTCAATTTCGAAGCTCTGATTTGTATGATGTTTTTTTGAAATGGGGTAATTTTGCAAGAGGAAATCATATCCTCAAATTTTTGGGGAAAATTTGGCACCAATTGCTACATAAATCAACAAAATCATGCAGTCTTTTGCAAAAAAAAACTAAAATTTTGTAGATTTTAAAATGCTAATAACTTCACTTTACGGACTTTGTTTCAGATGATTTTTTTTTAAATTGGTTGTTTTTCCGAGAGGAAATTAGATACACAATTATTTTCTACAAATTATGCACATAACTCTTCAGGAATTGTCCTAAGTGTTGCAGCCCTCTTTTTTCCTTCTTGAAAAAATATGCAAATAGAAAAAGAAAAAAAAATCCCTTTTTGTGGCCAAAAAAAGTGCTTTGTTACCACTTGTTAAGTTTCAAACGTTTGAATACACAATCACCACAGAGAATCCAAAGAAAAATATAGAAAATCCACACTTTTTTCCTCGCGTCTTTTCTGAAGGTGACTTGGTTTTGGTTTATTACCAGGACCGTGACAAGCTAGAGGCTGGAAAGTTCGAACCTATGTGGTATGGTCCTTTTACTGTCAAGTTATGAAAACCCTTAGGGTAGTGAAACACCATATGATAGATATTATTATGGAAGAGATCCACTCATGTTTACTTGTCTCTTCAGGGTGGCAACCTCATATTGAGATACCACTCCAAATACAATACTTCTTGATTGTCCACTACATTTATTTAACCCCTTTATATAGTGCTACCAACCACCTAGTAACATTCTAAAGGAGGAACCTTCTAGAAGAGAAACCTTCCAGTAAGTCCTCTTACATTTATTGCATTCACACTAGGCCTTATTTATTAAAAGTGGCATTTATACATAGAAATACTTATCTACTATTATTCCCCTTAGGTACCTCCCTAGGTACCCCATATTATTCCTCCTAGATACACTACAAGACCCCTCAATGTACATGTACATTGTTTATTACGGATGACTACCTACTTATTGATTATCCTTGATAATGTCTGATAAAGGTTTGGTTGATGCTTAAGAGTATCATCCCTTAGTGGATAATGGCTCAATGTTCCTTAATGAACAAATGTTTTTTCCTTAATTATGTCTTGATGGCATCCCCTTATCAATTATCATTCGGCATTTACATGATGTGACTCCCCTAGTGTGGAAACTGATATTCTTTGTCTCGTTTCCATGTTGGTTAGACATTATGCACCTTCTGATGATAGTTAGGAGATGTGGTTTTGGACTCCTCATCCCTAGGATGGTTCCTTGTTTGATATTTACTTGTAGTTAGACATATGTGTGAATATACCCTTGATGGCTTATGATTAACAGTCCTTACTTTATATGTTGTTAGAGGGCTTATTCACATAGTCAAGATGGTGTCCCTTCTTTATATTGCATGATGTTTATATGCTACAACTGTTATATATGTGTTGATGTTCTTAGTTGACTAATATAATATGGTGTTATGGACTCATCACCTCCTCGTTGTTTTCTTCTATTGACCACTTTTGATGGCAGTCGTTCTAGAACAACCTTTTGAGATTTAGACATATGCTATTGATTATGTTTTGGGCATAGTTCTCACTCAGAATGGTCATCCAGTGGCCTATCATAGAGATAAACTATCAGATGTGGTCTGTAAGTACCCCACTTATGACAAAGAAATGTGTTCCATTATACAAGCCTATCATCAATGGAACCATTACATTCTCGGGAAGGAGATAGTCATCCACATTGATCACAAGCCTCTGTAGTTCATGTAGGCACAAGGCATCTTGTATAACAACCGCCATAAAAAATTGGTCCACATACTTGCAATAGTTTCATATCAACATCAATTATAAGACAAGGAGCACCAACCACATCGTTGATTGCCTCAGTTGACTTCCAGTTGCAGATTTAAGCACGGCGCTCCACTCCTACCGACATGAGGCCTCAGGATGGCCCCAACTCTATGGGAGCGATCTTGACTTTGCTACCACTTACCAGATGTTGGGTGCAAGCATATCGGACACTAACTTTCATCTTCAGGAGAGACAATCTTGTCATCTGGGCCATTCCTTTGTTCCTTCAAGCGAGTGGGTGAAGATGATTAGGGAAGCTCACTACAGTTGGATGGAAGGACACTTTCGTGTGGAAAAGACAGTGGAAATATTGCGAAATTATTTTTATAGTTTGAAACTTAGAAAAGAAGTCGAAAAGTACATTTGTTCTTACACTGCATGGGCTATTTCCAAACCAACCATCAAGAATCAAATCATGTACACCCCTCTCCCTACTCCCGACAGGCCCTGGGAATCCATCTCTATGGACTACATGTCTGGCCTTCCTTCAACCAAGCAGGGAAATGACTGTGTTTATTTGGTGGTTGATCAATTTTCTAAGTTGTTCATTCTAACAACCTGCAAAAAGAGTATCACAGCAAAGGCCATTGTCAAGCTCTTCTTCGAACGGGTGTGGGTAAATTGTGGGATACCGCAGACCATCATCTCAGATCGGGATAGCAAGTTCCTAAGCACATTTTGTCTGAGCCTTTGGTCACCGTTGGACACCATTTTATCGAACAAATCGGTAAGTGCGGACACAAACTAATCTCCCTAGATTCACCCCGAAACTAGAACAAAACAAGATAGTATACTAAACTTTCCTTAGATTTCAAATATCAAATAAGAAGACGATCCAAAACATACCTTTTAAATGTTGTAGACTTGACCTTGCCAATGTGATCCCAGCTCCGTCGTAAGGCTTATGGAGAAGTATATGAAAAGAAATAAAATCCAACGAAGACAATAATAACAGATTCTATTTGTTATGAAACTATGTACATGATCAAGGAATCATACAATATGGACAAGTAACATTCATATAGGAAAGAAAAGTATATATGTATTAAAGAATATGGAAGAAAAATACAACCAGATGCCTTGATGTTGTTAGGTTGCTTCCAATAGTTCCTTGCTTCCCACACACTTCTGCTTTATAGGTTCTGAGACTATAGATATGATAGCTACTTATGATCTCATCTTGACAAAGTGAATCTCAAATACAACATACAAGCTCTAAAAACTCCAGTCTACAAAACTCAAGAACTAGCCATTCCAAAAACTCTAAAATCTCACTTTCCCCATGAGAACTCCCTTCCTTTTGTAAGATAAAAAGGATAGGGTGAGGAGGTTATGATGATCCCAAGAGATCAGGGATGCGACTCAAATCCAAACCGATCGGAGGCTACCTCACCCTCGAAGCTTCTCTTCTAGAACTTTCGAGAAATTCTTCTTTTTCCTTCGTACGGAAAATTGTCGCACCCTTAAAACTGAGAAAACCACGATGATGTCACAAGCCACTGTGGTGTAGCCTTCGATGATCCTATATCATCACACCCTTAACATTGAGAAAGGTGCGACAATCCCTTTTCATAATTTTTTAATAAAGGAAAAGGTAATTTTCATCTTTCTGGGAAAATGTTTCATTTTTCTTCAGGGATTCAGGCCATTGATCCTTCTAAATACAAAGGATAGGTTCACATAATTAATGGTCATAAGGGTGAAAAAAATAATGTGTAACAGTAATCCCCCTAGAGTATGAAGTTAGAACAGAGTGATAGTTGAAATACTTTGTCGAGTGTGTGTAGGGAACAAGGAACACGTCGGTCGGAAACCTACCAACAAACAAGGAAATACAGGACAATAATATATCATCATTGAGGAAGGAATTCCCATACTCATAATACAAATGAATCAAATCATAAATGTCGACATGCAAAGATCCATGTCAAGAAAGACAGGTCATGGCCACCAAACATACACTGTGGATCCATGCCATTATGACTCAAATCTGAACATAGCCACCAAAAATACACTATGAATCTATGTGTTAAAGACTCAAATTTGAACATAGCCATGAGACATACAATGTGGATCTATGCAACAGTACAATATGAATATACTCCAACGCAACCTGAATTTGTCAAAAAATATCCAGGGTCTTCATCTCCACCACTCTATAGTACGAATCTAACCATGTGAATACATGTGTTGAAGTTGAACATGGTGGAAACCACTTGATTACTGATCATTAGTGTATATCGTTAACAAGTGTGAGGGAAAACACCATTAATGTCAATGACTCCCAAGGTGCACTAGTAAAATCCAATGGGTGTGAATTAATGAGCTAAAGTCGAACACTTGGCTGAATCTCTCGATCAGGAGTCAATAATGAAAACCCATTGTTGAAAGTGAGGAAACCTATCATTAATGCACACAAGTTACAAGGTACTAATTATTTTCTAAGTCTAATTCCTGGATAATGAATTGGAGTCAATAAGAAAAGACTCATCACAGGAGGGCCTTAATGTATCCCCCATCAATGACATGAAATGGGTAAAAATATTTGAGGTAGATCATAGTAACAAGTGATTCGGGATTGACTCAGGGATGGTCGACGCAATAGAAGGCTTAAGGACTGCAGAAATGGTCGAAGCAATAGAAAGATTTTCAGGTTGAACTTCTCTTTGAACATATTGATGACACGACAACAGTATTGGAAACAGACTCAACAACAAGGATCACTGACCAATTTGTAATCTTATAAAGGAGTACGATCAAGAGACAAGCGGATTTTCCAACCTAGACACAAAGCTAGTGAAAGGGTGTCATGTTCAAAAGTGACTCTTCCATAGAATACAGGTTTAGATACATTTCTTTCCCAATTCTTTCCCCACCATTGCTGGTGAGTACATCTTTATTTTTACACAAGATTGAGGAGGATAACATATGCTTGAATTGTAGTATCATCCTTCGGATGAGTCCCTTGGAGTATGTTTAACGAACCCTAGGAAGGAGTGGTTTGGTCCCATATGGGCCTTTCAATGTTTGTTTTACGAGTCCAAAGAAAGAAAACTCAATGGTATTTTCATGTTTATGGAATCTAAAAAAACTTAAAGAAAACTCCAAAATGTCATTTTTCGTAAAGTAGTCTCATGAGACGGAAAAAGAGATAACCTATCACTCAACAGACGTTTTCTTCAAATACTTTAACGAGCGTGAAAAGAACAAGATCACTCAGCAATCTTTTCATGTTTAGAGAGTCTGAAAAGAGATTAAATGGAACTCCATGGGGTTCCTTTTTTGTATAACCTTTACGAGTCTTAAAAAGTGATAAAAGTATACTCAGTTACATTCTTGGGTATTTACAAGCATGAGAAAGAACAAATACTAAGCACAGGATTGTTTTCATTTTTACACAATCTTAAAACAGAACAAAACTATGCTTGGGATAGATTTTGTTTTTA